>PQXN01000010.1:0-295373 GCA_004786275.1 Botryotinia convoluta | reverse complement strand
AATTATTTATAATATATTATATCAAGATATTCTAATTGAATATAAAAAGCCGAAAAAGATATCTTATCAGTTATTTTGAATTTATCAAATCGAATCGAGACTTCACATATTACATCAATTAAGATATAAAATCTATTAAGCTTATTGAAAAAGGAATTACTAATAATATAAATCAAGATTCTATTAATAATATCATTTATATTAATTAATCTCTTTTGATATATATAACCATCAATAAGAAAAGCTAAATATAAAAGCTTCTTTCTTTTTGTATCAAAAACAATCAGATCAATTGTTTAGCAGATTTGTAAGCCTTACTTCTAGATAGTGTATTCTTCTTATCGAAATATCAATCCTATTTTCTTTTCTTAAAAGGGCTTAGGGTTTTTCGAAGTTTATTATTGACTAACTCTACCTTGAGCAAAAGCACTTGATAGGTTTTATACAAATTGAGATTATAATAATTGAGTTAATTAAAGTTGAATATTTAATTGATTATTTATAGTAGTTTTAAGAAAACATTTTATAATTAGATTTTGTTTGAATGCTTATTAAATAATAAAGAGTAAATCGAATATATAATTAATAATATTGTATAGATAATTAAGATATTCCTGTTAATCTTGTATTAATATCAATAAAGAAAAGGAGCTATAAAGTTTATAATTCTAAAGGCCAAATAGCTCTTTTGTAATCCATTGCTATTAATTAAAAGTATTATTGATTTCAGTTTTAAATATCTTAAGTAAAACAAATAATAGTAAGCTAATACTTAAAGTATTTAATATATTAGTTATAATGGGAAAAGAGAATGAAACAAAGATATAATCGAAAATGAAGACAAAAACGAAAACAAAAACAAAAACAAAAAGGTATAAAAGATATAAAAGATATAAAAGATACAAAAGATTGTAAAAACTATAAAAAGATCTGCCTTGAATAAGTAAAAACAGAAATAAAGAATCTCTTTTTAAAGTCGAATTGCTTTTGCTATAACGAGACCCTTTTTTAAGATAGAATATATTATCACAGTACAAGAGATAGATACTAGATAAGATGTATAATATTCTACAAGGAGTGAAGAAGGAGGCGGAGAGACGCCGACTATATAGAGGGCAGATGCCTAAGGCATCCACATAACTACATATTGAACCCGTGACAAAAAGAAATCCAAATTCGAGATCCAGGTTACTTTTTTTAAATAAATCTTCAATCAGTACTTCCTACTACTAATCTATTAAAACCCTGACCCTTCATTATACCTGCTTCATCCATATTCTATCTATTGGCTGACTTAATAGCCTTGATTTCAGGGATTGCAAGGTTCCAGAACCACTTCTTAATAATATCAAATATAATACCTGAAACTCGTACAGAATCGATTTAATATTGCTTCTTAATTCCAATATTAAAATGCTTTCGAAAAAGCTATATATTCATTTCTTTCCAAGTAAGGGATTTTTCCCTTATATAATAAAAAGGTGCTCTACCATCTCTCTGATTTGACAATGTATAAAGCTAATACCAAGAGCTTCCTATACTAATATCCATTTTACTAATCGATTCTCCTAAATCGGAGATAACTTTTGAAATATTTGGGTACCTTTTTAATACAAAACTCTACTATATATTCGATTATAAAATGTAATACATAGAACATTATAATCTAAGCTAGCTTTTTGTATACTTACTCCATTTGTAATCACTCTAAAAGCCTCTATAATATTGTCTTTAATATATTTATTCTTTATATCATAATTATAATAATATCAAAATTTCAAATCAATTGATTAAAGTATTGTTGAGTTATTCAAATTGTAAATTTTATAATTACTTAAAGCGGTATGGTTTTTGAGGTGATCGAAAAAAGGGGGTGGTTGGAAAGTGGGGTAGTTGATTTATATTATAACTATATATTAATCCAAAGCATCTTTTGATTTATTTATAATAGTATAAACAATATAACTCAATAAGAACAATATTATAACATTAAATAAGTATATCAAATAACAAAAAGAAAATTCTGCTAAAGAACTTAACTATATATTATTTGATTTGGACTTATTTAAGATCATTGTTTTTACAAATACCTTTTTTACTAACAATAAAGACTATTCATTCCAAATAGGTTATATGATTATTATAATGAATAAACATAATAATGCTAATGTTATTTATTGATTATCCATCAAATACAAAAGAATTATACACAGCATTCTAGCTTCAGAATTATATGGATTAGTCCAAGGATTCGATATCGATATTACAATTACTTCTATAGTTAATATCATTCTCAACAAGAAAATTCCATTAGTTTTGTATACTAATTCAAAATCACTATACAACTTGCTCACAAAACTAAATACAATCAATAAGAAAAGACTAATAATTGATATTATAGTATTATACTAATCCTATAAGAAAAAAGAGATTATCAAAGTTATATAGATCAATAAACTAACCAATCCAACTAACACAATAACAAAAGGAAAGCTATATCAAACATTTACTGATCTAATTAACACAAATAAGATTGATATTAAGACAATGAAATAAATAGAAAGGAAGTAAAAAAGGAATTGATTCTATTAGCAAGAGGTTAGGGATTTTAACCAATAGATAAAGGATTTTTATAACTTTATAAATTTCTTTTTCAGGTTATATAAATTGAAGATCATAAGAGAGAGTTCCGAGTATATAAACATAAATGAATAACTTCAATTCAATGGCTACTATACTAAGCCTAAGCGAATATAAAAGAGACTAGCTCTTTCAGTAGTATCTATATAAGATCTACTACTTCCTATACATAACTAGCTCTTTAGACAGAATACAATATAGACATTTAGGACCTACGAATATGTAGATGCTACGTCTTCCGTATTCTTCTCGAACCAACAAATATCTACTAAAGTATATAGTTCTATAGGATATAATGCACTATACAAAACAAACCATTATCATAAGAAGAGATGTAGAGTTATTATAATAAATATTAAAAAAAGCTATAGGAATTGATAATATTAATTTTACTATAATACAAAAAGGTTTTCGTAAATACAAAAGCTAATTTTTTGAATCTATTTTTACTTTCTTTTATTTGTTTTTACTTGTTTTTACTTGTTTTTACTTGTTTTTACTTATTTTTACTTGTTTTTACTTGTTTTTACTTGTTTTTATTTGTTTTTATTATCCTGTTTCTATAAATTAGAATACTCTAAATATAAATAAAAATATTATTAAAAGAGTGTTAATGGGATTGGGATAGGCATTAGAATAAATTAAGGAATAATAATAATGAAAAGTATATTTAAAAGCATTAAATATCCCTTCAATAATAGTTTAGTATTACTTATATTATCAACTCATTCTAAGATTACTAAACAAAGTTATATTCAATATACCACAGTTTTCGGCTGCCTCAATAAAATGTAATAAAATCCTATCTCAAACTCTAATTCAAAGAGGTCAATTTGGATAACAAAGTCCTTCGGCTTATATAGATAAATCACCTATTGCCTTGATATCAAATATAACAATATTCAGATATAGAAAAAGAATGATAATGGATTTCAAAACAATTTTTGATATAATAAAAAGATATCTAATTTAGTAATTCAAAGATAATTATAATTCTAATATATTTATACACTTTTGAATTTATATACAAAATCAATTAAAGTTTATACAAAAGTAAAACACTTTTTGCAATTGGAAATCCCTACTATCTATATTTCAATTGTATATTCGAGACAATACTATAAATGAATTCCCCAATTTAAATAATTTCAAGAACTTATAACTTGTGAATGCTATTTGTATTACTATTATACAAAATAAATAAAGCAATAAGAAGAGGCTTGTGATATTGAAGGAGAGAAGATATCGAAACCAGAGCTCTATAAGATTACCAAGAAGTAAGTCTTATATTAAAAAGAATTAGCTTTCAATAAATCTAATATGCTTTAAGAGCACCTAAATAGAATAAGGGATTAATATCTAGTTTCACAGCTCAATGAGATTAAGGGATACAAAGAAATCATATACAATCAATATCTACTAAAGCAGATTTGCTACCTCTTTTGAATATTGGGGATATGAATATATAACAATCGAGTATAATAATAAGCCCGACAAGAGCTCTATCAACCTTATCGAAGGCTTTGTTATTACGAATTCAATTTAATTACAATCCCGAAAGCAATAGCCCCGAAACCAAAAATCTTTCAGATATTAAGGGGCAAGATAGTATTAATAAAAAGC
The DNA here is from genome assembly GCA_004786275.1 of Botryotinia convoluta. NCBI lineage: Eukaryota > Fungi > Ascomycota > Leotiomycetes > Helotiales > Sclerotiniaceae > Botryotinia > Botryotinia convoluta. Next base: position 291,110 of record PQXN01000010.1, on the reverse strand, counting down.
CTTTTGAAAATGAAGGGAAATGTATACAAAAGGGATGTAATAATTTATACTTAAAAAGAGTGGATAGAGGTTGGAGAATGTTGTGTTCTCATTGCTATAATTCAATAGAAAAAAGCTATAATGCATTAGAGCTTTCTATACCTAGAGCATTAAATCGAAATAGTTGAAACAGAGGTTCAACTCGAAAGGGTAAGGAGATTCAAGAGGATACTCTTGCAATTGCGGATGTAAGGCAAAGGAGGAGTAATCATATTGGAATACAGAAAAGAAATCAGGCAGATATACAATCTAGAAACTCAATCATAAAGGCCTTGCAATCACAGAATTGAGGAGAGTTATATATATAAAATTGGTTTTAGATCTTATAATATTATTTTTACATATTTTTTACTTATAATTCTACAATTTATATAGAGTTTTAATTTAGTAAAATGAATACTCTCAACTTATATATGAATATATATTTCAAAATGTGATAGTAGATAAGAATGCCTTGGATTTGAATATAATAAAAAATATAATATATTCCATTGAAAACAACGAAGTCCCTAAAAAATCAAAAACTTTCGTTAGGTACAAAGATTAGTTTAATTATATTAATACTTTAAAAAAGTTTTTTTCAATATATAATAAAAGTATTGGAGAATTTATAGCAATTACAAAAGGATTCATTCGTAAGGTACGGACTTTGCCACCACAGGGTAATGGCAAGTCGCCCATGGATGTATGTTCTATTTTAGAGCCATAAGTGGCACTGCTGCAAAGTCTGTGGGGCACCAGGGACTAAAAGTCGCCCTAGTCATTCATCTATTGTGGGTAAGTGTTCACTTGGAGTTAGTTACACGTTCATTTGAAACTACGCTACACCTTTAATGAAGCGGTCGATCTATGATATAAATAAAGGTCAGTAGGACGTTCAACAACTGATTAGCCAGACATCTACAACTACAGTCTGTACCAAGTATCGCTCATCTTGAGACGATTCAATCGATCATGTCGTTCTTTTCTTCCAAATTTGCTGTGACTTTGATCACCTCAGCTTTGTTGGCAATCACTCCTATCAATGCGCAGATCTACAACAAAACAATCCAAACCACTTTGGGTCCCGTTCAAGGATACAAGTACTTCACCGCCAACGTCAGTGAAGAATACTTCGATGTTTCTTCTAGCAATGTCGCCGCTTTCTTAGGTATCCCTTATGCTGCCGATACTGGCTACCGAAACCGATGGAAGCCAGCCCAACCTAGAGAGTCATGGAACGAGACTTTACAAGCTACCAGCTTCGGCCCTGGTTGTCCTACCAGCTCTGCAACGGGCTATGTGAGCGAGGATTGTCTAAGTCTAAATATCTGGACGAACGCGAACTCTTCCAGTGATAAGCTCCCAGTCTTGCTTTGGAACCAGGGTTCTGAGGAGACGAGTGACAATTCTTAGTGGTATGGTGGCGGAATGGCCAGTAAGTTTTCGACAATCCATACGAGCTTAGATTCAAATTCGAGCAAACTTTCTATATCTGGAAAATTTCTAGACGGTGGTAGAGGTCGAATTGCACTGCTTGTATTGAATGAATACTGAAATACTCCACTCTAGTGAAAAATGTTGTCATGGTCACATTCAATCGTCGTGACGATGTTCTAGGTTATCTCGCCACTCCTGAACTCAATGCAGAGGGTCTCGCTACCACCGGTTACAACACTTCCGGCAACTATGGCGTTCTTGATCAACTTGAGGTCTTGAAGTGGATCCAAAACAACATCGCCAACTTTGGTGGTGACCCAGACAATGTTACAATTGCGGGTCAATCTTTCGGTTCATCACAAGTTTACCATGCAATCAACAGTCCGCTTTTCTCTGGTTACTTCCACCGCGGTATCTCCCAGTCTGGTATTAGATATCCATATGATACACTCCTTGCTGGTCTAGCTACTTCTTACATCACTATGGAGAAAGCGTTATCCTTCGGTATGAACTACACAGCTTCTCAAAATGTTAGTACCCTTGCGGAGCTCCGTGAACTGCCTCTGTCAGATGTCATCCAAGGATCCAATGATCGTGACTCTAGCATCTGGTATATCACTGCTTTGCTATGCAACGACCCCCTCATCTTCAAGCCTGTCCTCGATGGCTACGTTCTCCCCATGAAATACTTGGATCAACTCATCGCAGGTCCCGCCAACGATGTCCCACTTATCACCGAAAACACTAAAGACGAGAGCGGTGCCTCTACATCCCTTACTCTATATAATCTCACCGAATACCAAGAATACAACGCTCTCCGATGGGGCAATCTCTCCGACACATACTTCAAACTTTACCCCGTAGATGGTAATGCTACTCTAGCCAACATGGCTTGGAACGCTGCTCAAAGAGATGTCTCGCTTGTCAGTAGTTGGGTTTATGCAAACAAGTGGATTTAGTCTGCGGCAAGCCCAATCTACACCTACTACTGGGACCGTAAGTACTCTTCATCGCTCCATAAGTTCAGAAAATCAATACTAATTATCTTTTGTAGATGCTCCACCGGGACAGGATCAGGGTGCTTTTCATCAAAGTGAAATCATGTACGCATTGAATGCACTATACGCCAATACTGACAAATACCCTTTCACTGATGAAGATTACTACATCGGCGAGTTGATGACTGGCTACTGAGTCAACTTTATTAGAACTGGTAACCCTAACACCGGTGGAGCGTACACTAATGGTACTTTGCCCCATTGGTATCCTAACGATGGTACCTCCAACTACGTCATGGAGTTGGGTGATGGGTGGGGTAACCATACTGTTTCTCCAACTGCCAATGTTGATCTAATTATGAGCTATTTTAGACAACAAACTCCTTACTAGAGAATATAGAGGATTTGATAGGCCAGAGACTTCAGCCGTGGAAAAAAACTGGTTTACATCCATTATTTCAATTCAATTCGATAATTGAATACATCTCAATAACTGAAAGGATTTCAAGAATTTACAAGGTGCTGAACATTCTAAGAAGTTTGATTGTTAAACTGTAGTCTGAAGTATTGAACACCCTAGAACTCACACGAAAAGTGTCAGGTACAGCTATGACGAGAGGAACACAATAATAGTTATACTCAATTACTCGAAATCCTTAATCCAGGCATTGGCCATGCTTCACAGTATAGCATTGATTAATGGCCCTGAAGAAGGCCAAGAAATGTACTATAAGTCCAATCGCTATACCTACATGGAATAGCTGATGAGAATGGCCCCAAATATCAAAGAATCCAGGTTTCCAAACCTCTGTAACTCGAAGCTATAAACCATGTTAACAAATCTCGAGCCTCCAATTCGGGAGAAAAATAAACTTACTGCATAAATTGTTACAGAGCATAAATAGATGATAATAGCAAAGCTGTATAACGAAGCTCCATACTCAGAGTTCGCTTGCGACCAACCGACTTGAGAGATCTTTATAATAATAGGGTAAAATGCCGAAGACGCCATAACAGAAAATACTAACCCACGGAGGGGTCGCATCTTGGGAGCCTGGAAGGATTTCGAGAAAAGAGCAAGCAAGGCGGCGCAGAATTGAGCCATAAGGTCAACCTGTACAGGCTGATCAGCTGAATAGCTTGACGATTTACTCTGAAGTCTACAAAGAGAGCCTGAAATAGGAGAGCAACGTGATTATGGAAATGATACTTACCGTGATCCATGTAAATTTCAATTGGTGTGAAGCGCATGGAAAAGCATACCAGAGTCCTGGTGAAAAATCCCTGCAATGATAATGAGGATGCCGAGGAAATCGAGCTTCAAGCAAAGGAGATGAGTTGCATGCAAATGGTTGGAAAAAAGATGATAAGCTGTTGAAAGGATGTAACAGACTGTTCCGCCTAGAAAGAATAGAAAAAAGCAACAGCATCATCAGAATTGGTAGCTGGATACCACTCGGTTGCATATCCATTCCACAATGACCCCATCATAATCATCCATAACGCTGCGAAGGAATGAGTGTATATGTTGCCTGATTCGTTGTGGGTATATCCCATACTCTTGAAGCATTCCCGGTAGGAATTTGTCTCAGGTCTCCAACCGGAGAGAATATACTCATTATCCTTTGCCCATTCTGGAAGTTCATCAAATAGAAGCAGTACTCGCGTCTTGGCTTTTTGCAGCAGGGTTGAATCGTCAGAGATATCGACATTAAGCTCATCATTGTCAATTGGAGGGGATCCTCTTCGTCTCATCTTAGATTCCATACTGAATGGGAAAATGCCTTCTGAGGAGGTAGTAAAAGAAGGAGAGGGGGGAATTGGGAGAGAAGAACAAAAACGAAGGACAATGGGCGAGCAGTATCCTTTGTAAAAGTAAATTATTAGGATTAAGTAAGATCAATTTAAAAAACATTTAGTCGCATGATGAGTACCGTGACGCATGTCATTAGAGCAGATATATCTATAAGTTCTTCAAGCCCAGGAAATTAGAGGCGCTAGTTAGGGCGCTTGGCAAACGACCATAGGAGCCACAATTGGCGCCGGAGAGTTCTTGGAGTTGTGTGAGTGTGGAGTCAACGGGATTGTATTCGTGCTTCATTTAATTGTTCGTACTTTCTTTACCTTGATAGAGGTGTTTGCAGGATTGAAAAGATTGCCGGTTAGTGTACTCGTATATGTTGGCTGGACTGCATTTCTACCGCATTGATGAGAAGACGTCGCATGTCCTGAGAATAAACAAGATGAGATTTTGCTCTTTGCCGTATTCATTCACAGAAATGTTTCCATTGAACTTATTTGAAGTGCACTAGGCTTTGCTAGATATTAGATTCATGTCAAGGACTAGACTAATGCCGCGATGAAGATTGTTTTTGAAGCTGCATTGAAGGGATGGAGTGTAAAATGTATAGGTATACTGAGATTTGAAGTAGGGGTTCGGATAGAATTTGAATACTGTTTTAGGTGCTAGTCTAAGTATGCTTGGGGTTAGAAGTACTTAGTTCGACCAAGTCAAGAGTCACATACAAAAATAAGGCGCATATTTCTTAGATATTCATCATCGCACTACCATCACTTCAAAAGTAAGATTGAGATTATTCTGGCCTCTACCATATTCCCTTGATCGCGTATAGCTAGATAGCAGTCCCAACGTTATTCTATGAAAAGTTCCATCTCTTGACTTTATCCGACACTTACTCAATAAAACTCGAACTCCAAATGCAAACTGTTGTGTGGTGTTCATTCAGCTAAGGCTGGAGTTGGGGTCAATTTCCAGGTAGTTATCCACTCCTGCAAGATAGATAAGCTGTCACTATCACTAGAACCACTTGAGTCCTTCCAGTAGCCCCACTCCTGATTGAAGGATCTATCACACTTTGACGAGCTCAAAATCTTACAAGATGTCTTCCGATCAAATAGCCCTAGTAGCCCCCGCCATCTTCCAATTTCTCCCATTAATGAACCAGCAGCACTTCTGCCGCCTATTTCAGGCTCCATAGTTTTGTTCCCTCTCTTCTCCATCGCAACCCCAGTTTACCATGCCCCATTATATATGCGAGTGCCGTTAGCATGAGTATTATTTACGCGGTTACAGTCATAATATTGAATACATATGATCGATCATATGGGAAAAATCCACAGAATATCTATTTGATATTTTATAATTTTTGATAATGGGCTTTTTAGATTGAGGTATACCATTCAGCCTATAAGATATTGAGAACTTCAAATTTGGTAGACCGAATTAGTAATGAGTCGAGTTTGAAGTCATACAGGAGGCCCATACTTATGAGGAAAAGGCGTAGATTGAATGAAGCAGCAACACAAATATTCATTGGCAAATTGTAAGTAAAACATCGTGAATGACTCCCAAATCACAAAACTATCCTTTCCCTCATCACCCCTCGATCAGCACCATAACAATCAGCATCATAACAATCAGCACTTTTTTCAATCTCTTCTTCCATATTATCCAAGTAGTAAACATCACTCCCTCCGTCACCTTCCACATTAGTTTCTCCCAAAGTATCTTTCACATCAACTAGTACGCGCTCTTCTTTCTCTCACACGTACCAAATCATTGACCGGAACCACTTAAGAAATACAGGTAGAGACAACACTAACTGTCCTACGACAAAGAATCTAGTAGCCTTCTACAATCTCTTTGGTTCACTTCCCCCTTTGTTACCCCTCTGCTTTTTCACTCCCAAATTCATCGCCCACAAATGAATAATTACCATGCCCAACACTTGTTCCGGGCAATAGAATTATTCAACCTCGAACTGAAAGATCCTTTAGGTTCTAAAAAAAGAGCCCAAGCTTTCATTGCAAGCTGTTTTGACAGCAGATCAGAAAATTAATATGAGACTGATACCAAAGGTTCGAGGATCACCCAAATGTTCATCGCAGAAGTGTGATCGATACCAGTATCGAATGGAATGCCTCAATGACATAAATACATTTCTAGCCCATCATATATCAACATCCACCATAAGTTTCGCCCAATTTCACGCCCTCACCAATTTTCATAACCTCATAAACTCCTTCTCTTCCATACAAACATCCCTTCATCCTTTCCTGCGAAACTTGGCATTGCGATCCTACAAGTGAGCTCCCAATCACTCATCTCCTTCTGAAACCACTCTTCCATACTACAGTCGCTAAATCCTGTGTATCGATTCGCGTTTTGTGTTCCGACTGCCACAATTGTATTCCCTTTATAAGCGTTTAACACCCGTTTCGTAAATGTCCCAGCTGTAATCATGTATACCATTAATAAAACTTTGTTCTTTCCTCCAGCATTCTTCCTCAAATATTCCACCCCATCTGCCTTTTCCGTATCAGGTATCCACATATTTCTATATTCACTTGCCATGTTATCAACAGCGTTGACCTTCACCTTCATTCGGCGTAACATATATGTCCAATATCCACTTCCACTTGCCATATCAATAACTCCATCGGCTTTTGACTCTTCCACAAGTTGAGATATTATGTAAAGAGAATCGTAAGATGGTACGACACATCCAAAATGATGGTAAAGAACAGGAAGAACAGGATGAGTCATTTTTGCGGCCGCAGGATCCGCATAATGTGCATCAGGAAGTGGTCCAAGGAAAGATACCATCCGACATGTATGGGCCCAGATATCATAGTATGGATTTATGTGTGCTTTGGCTTTCGGTATCTTATATGCAGGAGCAATTCGGCGAGATTGAAGGTAATTCGCAACCCATTCTCGAGGTGAACCTTTCTTTGCGTTGGAGGAGAACGCTACTAGAGCTTTGGATGTATCGGTCTTGGAAGAGAATATCGAAGTATAGGCATCAATGTCTGCGAGTGGTACCTTAGAAGTCAGTCAACATTAATTTACAAGTTGGGAATAGAAATGGCCTACCTGGACAACCTTGCCATGATCTTGGTAATGATACTTTAGTTTTCCCGTACTAGTGGTTTCTTGAATTTGTGATAATGTCATGGCGAATGATTCGGCGCGATATACATAATTATCATCGCTGGATAGTCCAAATGTCTCGAATATTGTTTTGGAGAAATCATCTTCTTTGATTCCACTCCAATTATCGAAAATCTCATCAGAAGAGGGAGAGGTCATCACGGTAAAAAGATTAAGTGAATGGCAATGAGGAGTTGAAGTTTGATTGAATTTGCGAATAATGTCGCAATAGCGTAGAAAGCCCCATCATGACAAATTTCTCTCTGAAGTACGACTTAGTTCCTCCAATGTATGTGGCAATCCATTGGAAGATCCTTCACATCACAATGAACAAGAAAGGTCAGCAACAAATGGGCGACGATAAGGTAAATCGAGAATAGTAAAGAGGTGAGTTGGTTTCACAAATGAGAAATGTCTAGTGTCGGGTAAGTCCGCAAGTTCTCTACTTGAATAACTTCTCAAAAACATTAATCCGGTCCAAATAATACTTAAGTATCTCTATCTCTACCTAGTAGTGAGAATGTGAGAATCAAGCTGGAAACCCTCATAACTTTTGATTTGTAGTACCATCATATCTCCCTAGTATGGAATCGCGTTTGGTGGTGATAGACAATGGCGTCGCAGCCTTATATGTTGCTAGAAGCACAACACTCATAGTATCTGTCGCTTTCTTGGCCTGTGTTATACCATCGAATATGCATGAATTCAGTTCTTTCTAATTAATGATTGATCTCAGTGGTCATTGTGGAGTGGAGCTTCAAGGTGGCGACACAATCAACTTCCCCATGCATTAAGAGCGAGTTAGTCATGTACGAAGTAGGGTGGAAGGAGGTTGATTATTTATCTGCCGTCTGCATGAATTTCAGGCTATATCTTCCCATATTTAAGCTTGAAGCATCGACAACACATACTGTCGTTTCATACATCGCTTTGTATCGCCCACTCTACTTTGGGGACTATACTACTCTCCTACTGTACTCTGTTCTTCCATCATTATCGAGACAGATCTACACAGCCTGATATCGTTTCTCGAATTGCTTCCCAATCCTATCATATATATCATCTAGATTCCATTTTTCCAAAATCCACCATCAATTTTACTGGAAGAGACAAAAACAAGCTTTTCACTAAGCTTCATACTGCATGCTATGTGGCGTGATTTTTGTAACAAGTCACCCCACGTTAAGCCGCTAAGGACTCATTTTCATGGTCTAACCTTTTCTAAACATTATGAATCTCCACTGTCTTGTGATCACTTACCATTGCATATACATTGAGAATTACATTCTTTTCTCTCTCTCAGAAACATTGATTGAACATACATCTTCCAATCAAACTTTTAACAAAAGAAATTCGTGAAAATGACGATTCCACTCCCCTCCCTCCGTTACTCTGTTCAATCTGTTCCAGCAAATCTACTCCAATTCAACAATCCATCAACCTCTTCTCCACCGTCGCCTCCACCTTCCAGGGACTCAACTACTAATGCCCAAGAAACAAAAGAAACTGTACTCTGGATAGGGTGTTCTGATTCCCTGGTATCAGAAACTGATGCTCTCACAAATGTTAAGAGATCCGAGATTTTTGTCCACCGTAACTTAGGAAACCGTGTGAGCGTTGGAGATACAAGCAGTGGAAGTGCAATTGAATGGGCCGTAGATGTTCTAAAGGTATGTCAAAGCCTGCTATACAGTGGAACTCGAATGCTAAAGTCATTGGTATCAGGTACAACATATCATAATATGCGGCCACTATGATTGTCATCTGCTTGAGGAATCAGAAAGTGATAGTAACAATTGGTACCGGTAATTCTCCCCCAATACTGCCAAGATATGCTCACGTGCCACCTTTCTTCCTCAACCTCTATATCACCTACTCTCCATTCACTTCTAGTTCTATGACAACACGAATCCCACTAACACATGCAGTGACATCATCCAACTCCATCAAGAGTCCGACGCACTCGAACCACCTGCTCAATCACCTCAATCACGGAATCGTCATTTCACGGAACTTTACGTATTGTCTGAAGTAGAATGGTTAAGACAGCAACCTAGTGTTCAGCGAGCAATGAAGGAATGGGACTGTCAGATTCATGCCTTTGTCTATGACCGGGATCAAAATAGCTGCGTAAGGTTGGTACCAGAGAGTCAGATGAAATGAGTCACTCCGAATGGGAAATGCAAAGTTGTGTAGACAGTTGTAATTTCAGACGAGGGATAAAATTATAATTAATTACAAAACGTTATTCATACGCAGATAGCGCAGCAAACAAGCACTAACAATAATCATTCGGGTATGTCCATCTTCTCCTAACATAAAACTTCATTATCACACTCTTCCAAACCACTTCGCCCACCATTACACGTTGTGATATATCCATGATTCCGACCATGCATCATATAGAGCTTGATAATGAGCTTGACGATCAATAATCGATTCTCTTTTCCCGAATTGGCGCCTGCAATACTGTATCTTGATTCCAGACAACCTTCCCCTTCTCATTGAAGGTTGAAAGCTCGTCACTAATTGGGATTATCCCACTCGTTGCCTCAACCTCATGTTGACTAATGCCCATTTCATCCCTAACAATCCACAAGGTTTGCGGGGGGCTTGTAATGGCAGGATCAAGGTAGGCCTGATTCTCAACAGCTTCTTCATACGATGGAAGCTCCTCACGACTAGTCACAAACTTCTTGGCACGCGCGTGTGATTTGAATTTTCTTGGATCAAACAATTTTCCAAGGATCGCGGCCTTCTTGGACTTTTTGGCATCTTCTCCACGACCTTCGGATTGTGTGGGTGGGAGTGTAGACTTGGTATATTCGTGAGTGTTGTTTGATGGCGTTTCGAATAAAGCAACTTGATCATCACCATCAGTGGACCTTGGAAGGTACATAGTTAAAGGCTTTAAATCATGGCGCATCACAGCATGGTAAACAGCTGTCAGGAAAATGAAAACGCCCATAAGAACGATTGGACCTATGGTCGTATTAATGGCGAATAGACCGAGTAGACAGACTTCGGAAATGTACACTCCGACCATTAATTGTTGCAGAGCTTTAGCATACGAAGATCCTCGAGTATCGACGTCGTTGGAAAGAACGAAGAACATGTTATAACGAACGGCAAGGTACACGATTGCGAACCCAATAGTTGCAAATCCGAGAACAAGTGGTGCGATGCAAGAATAAGAGATTGCTAATTTATTGTTAGAAATGAACACTCTGTTTGTCAGGACTGCATGAACATACCAATAACTCCTAAACAAGCAAACTTCGGATATAACGATCCCCAACCGAGACCAGCCAATGTAATATATCGATTGTACATTTTTCTTGGTGACTTATCGAGGAATTTACCACCAACGGTTAACATGACCAGAGCGCCAACGTTGATCAAATTTCCAGCTGCAATTCCAAGACCTTGAACAATGATGTAAGATATAAAAAAGTTGGAAGCTTTTGGTAAACTTTGAGCAAGTAATGTGGTAGCTGAAGAAGGATTCTCAATGATTTCGGATACCACAGCTGCCGCTCCAGATGAGAATGTGGTGACCAAGAATACTTGTATGACTTGGAATGCAAAATACCAATTCTGGCATTTAAGTTCCACGGCTGGTGTTGTCACCTCACCACTGAGTTTGGCCATCCACCTGCAGACGATGGGTACCAAAGCCATCAGGATTGATAATGCGACTGAGGGAAGTAAACCAGTGACAACACCAAGAATAACACTTGGGATATCGTTAATGAATGACAAGAAAGGAACCTTTTCAGTCAAATAGTTGATGTTGCTGATAGCACCGACAACAGCAACAGGAATCGACCAAAAGATAATCATAGCAGTCAAGAATGTCGCAGTAGCGATCACCCTCATCTTTCTCTGTGTTTTCTTGATCTTGAGGTTCTTCCAAATGACTTCCTTAGGTTTGACTGCGATAGCTCTAGGGTCCAACTTGGTGGGGTTCTTTGCGCTGAATCTTTGAAATGCATAATTAGCTTCAAACTGGGATCTGAATTCAACGAAGGCAGCAGGGAGTGATGTCCCGTTTTGGCCCACTACAGCTTCTTGCTCCTTTTCGATTTCTGGAATAAGTTTTTGAAGTTCGTTTCGAGACCAATCAATGGTATCGACTTTCTTTCCGATCAATGGTATCTTCCCTAGACGATGCGATGGTCGATCTGTCTTCTTCATCCACTCGGAGACAAGTCCAGCTTCGGTGTCCACATTCTTTCGCGCTGGCTTTGACTTTCCTTTCTTCTCCGCCTTAGCCCATTTCTTTTCCCATTTAAGGCGTCTATCATTTGCGGCTCTGATTAGTTTAATTTCGGCATTTTCCAGCTTCATCGCATCGGTATCTCGCTCTTCTACTTTCTCCGTGAGCTTCTCGCAATCTTTAGCCATCCATATACGAGCAACAACAGCATCTCCTCCAAGAGCCTCCTTTAATGCTGGTTCATTCAAATGTTCCTGTGGGATAAAGGTGAAGAGGACAGTCTTGGAAGAAATTCTGGACGCATTGAATGGGGCTAGCATATAGTTGTGTCGAACATTGATAAAGAACATGGTTTCTTTGGTGATCATGAATATAACGAAACCTAAAATTGTTAGCAGATTTTCGAACAGACGTGGGAGAGACCTGAAGAAGAACGAAAGACTAGTACGAGGAATACTGACTGAGAAATATCCATGCAACAAATGTATGGGCATAGTATCGATTCGTATCAACTACATTACTGAAAGATAGTATATCAAGCTCCTTCTGGCCACCACCACCAGTCGCGTTAACCGGAAATAGGATGGGGAAAGTTATACAACAACCAACAAAACATATCTTGGTCAACAATCCGAAGAATCGAAGGTAAAAGTAACCATCAAGGGATTGATGGTCCAGAACATGTTCATCTGGAATACTTCTGAAGGGAGCAAGCCAGCCAAATTTGCTATCAGATAACCGCGATGTCCTTTCATCCTCGCGAAGTGTTGGTAAGAAAGTTCGAGGTTGGTAGACGCGTAAATATTTTGCGCGAAGGACCAAGAAGGCAATGATATATACCGCAGCAAGAGCGGCAACAGGTATCAAAGTGGAAACAAGACTGGATGCAGAGCTTGATGTAGTAGTAGATGTTCCAGATCCTGCATTTTGAGAAGAAGACTATAAGGTTGCTGAGTTAGCAATTGCATATTTGACCCAGATGCATAAAGTAGATTTGAATAGGAACATAATACTGACCATCTTGAAGGCAATTGCAAAAGCAAATGTAAAACAAGAGTCTTTTTTGGCAATGCCAATATCTTTCTATGTATGAATAACTTCTCAAGAAGACTTTTAATCGTGATGTGATATTGATGTGGATTGAAGTAAATGAATAACTAGACCAAATTTTTTCTCAATTCAATAATAACAATACTGAGCTTCGTCACCCCCGCACTCGCACTTGCACGATTTGATTGATTAAATTCAGACTTAGGGTTAATTAGACCGAAAGAAAGGATCAAATCGATTTCTTTGGACAGTATTAGTTCTGCAGTTGGCTAGCTGATTGAGCACGGATGGCACAAGTGCAGTGTGATAATCGATAGTTAATTTCAGATTGAAAATAATTTCACTTGTTGTGCGTACATATCCCCTACTCCGCATGTACTTTGTACTCTGTCAAAGCACTACGTAGAGAGAATAATTAACTTACATCAAACCAGTGTTAGCCACATCGCTACATCAAACATCATACCCTAGGTAGCCTAGGTAGGTACTCCGTACTAGGTATTCAGCTACAGATGATTTCATGTGACGTAGCCAAACTTCAAACACTTGATCAAAGTACTTGATTTTCGGCAGAATTGACTTTGAGGCTGACCTACGATTATCCAGGCAATGAAAAGTTCCAAGATAATTTGATAATTTAGCTATAAAAAAAATAGTTTGGAAGAGATTACTTTGTAAAATTTGAAGAAGTGGCAGGTACGACGGGTACCTTACTACGTAAGTGGACGCCAAACGGTATATCATGTCTAGACAACACCAAGACCTGGCTTCCACATTCGGTAATCTTCCCAATAACTGACTAGCTTTACGAAGTACAGCTTTGAAATGCCAATAGTTTCGATGTGCCGAACCCTGTTTGCAAATCATACAAGGATAAACACATCTAACAGAGCACGATCCTTGCCTAATATGAGATTTTGGGCGTCAGACATGCGATAATAGATCTTCAAGTCCTATACCATACATATTCTTTGCCTCTCAGTGGTCAATTACACAAACGAATATACGGAACATCGTGGTTAATGTAACACAGTAAGGTCAGGAACAATCAAGAATAATATGATATTGCTTGCCATGCTGGCTACGCTATAAAATATTCTCTGGAAATGGACTGCCCATGACTTGCATACTCTAAATCATCAACGGTGAGCTCTGGGAAAGAGTATTCTTGTGGCTGGTGAACCAAGTTCGAGCCACGCAAATTGATAAATCGGTAGATAGATACCTTGATAGATCTACTACCCTAGGATCAGATCAATGTGATTACCCTACCCTGAAAATTATACCACTTGTAATAGATTAAGATGTGCTACTACATCCCCGTTGCTATGTTAATATATCTTGCTGATGCCATCTACGGCCAATATCAAGGTGGAGGGCTCAGATCCAATCCTTCTACTGTAAGTTTGAGAGCATCATTCCTTGAACTCGTTAGCAGGCCCTATAGCAGAACTTAAAGGTTTTGACATACCTTGAATAACTTCCACCGACGTCCAGATCCAATCTGCCCCTCAAGCAATCTTCAAAATCAATGTCAACAGAGAGTAAACCATTATCACCTTCCCATATCGGACCGGCAAGAACATCACCCAAAGGCGAAATGACACACGAACCACCTCTACATACGAAATCAGATGTAACCTTTTTGTGAGTTTCTGTGATTTCTGGTATCCCTTCTATCTTCTGTGGAAGCGCAATCTCACATCCATCATCCGTTAGAATGGATTTTCTCCTTGATTTAGATTGAGCATGCCTATAACCATCCGCATGACCATCTTCAATAGCGCCGTCATCTTTATTGTTTCCAGTAATCCAGCTTGGAAGACTCGGTCTCTTCATACATTGATTCGCACTTAATACCACGCATCTACCCTCGCATGCAATTGTCCGCATCAATGGTAGCCAGGTATCCTTTGCATCTGCTGTGGGGGCTAAATATAAATTGACGTTTTGGCTATAAAGGGATTGTCGTAACAAAGGCATGTAGTTTTCCCAGCATATCGCAGCCGCAATCGTAAGTTTCACACCTCTGATCGTGGTTGTAACCGCTCTTAATGAGGAAGGTTGTCCTTGACCCCATATGAGCCTTTCGCTGCCAGTCTATGTCACCATTAGCATTTATCGCAGACGACCAATCTCTCCATATAATGACAACAAAGGGGAGATGTCATACCAGCATAACCTTTCTCCTTTTTCCAATCATTCCAAACTTTGGACAAACATACACAACACCACAATATAAACTTCCACCGCATCTCTCAACTAATCCTGTCACAATGAATACACCGGTATCTCTTGCGATTTTTTCCAGCTCCTCTCTTGTGCCATCTCCGCGTTTTCCATCATCTCTAGCCTCGAGTTCCTTGTTCACCCATTTCTTTCCTGCGCCTTCTGGTGTATCCCCTATATCGACCGCATCTTTGTAATAATGTAGGAACTTTTCACGACCTTTTGAATCTCGAGCTCCGACTACTGCGCCAAATGTTGCTGTGCGAGGGTAACCTCCTAGATATGCTTCTGGAAATAGGATTAAATCAATTGATTTTGTCGCAGCTTGTTCTGTTATTTTAGTGAGGGCAGCAAGAGTGGCAGATGTTGTAGAGAGTGTATGAGATTGCGAAACTGCTAAACTTAATTTTTGTGCCATGATAGTTAAATTTCCTGAATTGTTGAAAAGTTGTGATTGATAAGTTGCTAGGTAGGTGTGGAGCTCCAAGGGCTTCAAGGGCATTAAAGCTAAGATAATATTATGCGGGGGAGTTAGTTCGGGGGGGGGGACCTAAGAAATGCGGGGTTGCTGGCTTGGCTTGCTTACATTATTACCCACCTAGGTACCTAGGTATACCTATTTCCCTCTTTGTTAGGGCCTAAATAGAACAAGTTCCTACGTTTTCAGGGTAACATACTAAAAATTGAATTAAATGATATCGTCTCTTTTAGTATAATTCAAATAATTCGTCCATCTATTTCTCTATCATAATGTACCGGAAGCTTGCTCAGTCTCAGCCTCAGTCTCAGTCTCAGTCTCAGTAACGTTATATTGTTCAGAGCTAACAAAGTCCAATTATCATTTTTCTCATATGAGATTACTTGAAAGCTAATTCTTATCGAGGCCTCTGCTTTGAAAACGGTCTTGTCAAACACATTACCTTTTGTCCATCCTTCATTTGTATGTCTAGAATCATGCCCAAACATTATAAGGTCTCTATATCTAGAACCATGCAAGATCCGGCTCATATATCCAAACAAGGGAAATCTTTTGCTGCGTTCTCCTCATCAAATCCCACACATTTCCAACAAGTCAACAAATTGTCAGGATCGTATTTCTTCTTGATCTCAACCAATCTCTCATAGTTTTTAAGGCCCCACCAAGCTTCTTTCCAATCGCTGGTCCATGGATGAGCTTCGTTAAAATATGCACCTCCTGTCGGTGTAAATTCCTCTACCATTGCGGTCAGACTATTAACCAGATCAATCTGGATTTTTCGTTGTTCCAAAGTTTCGTTAAATGTCCATGCTCCACCATATGAAAGTTCCCAAATAGAATCCCGCCATGCTGGCGTAGAGGATGTTGATGCAGGATCCCACTGATAGAGCCATGGCGTAGTGTTGGGAATGTAAGGCGAGTACCCAAGAGAAATCAGACGTTCTAGAAAACCCATCAACTTCGATCTGCCCTCTGTACTATTGAATATAGATGCCGGTATAAGTCGAGGAGCGAGTGGGCGAAGACCGCCAACAACGGCCTCATGGGGTGTCACATATTTCGTATAAAATTCATACCAGGAAGAAAGTATTTCAATAACTACCGTGCCATCGTTCTCCGTCGCAAATTTCATAGCTGGAGCCATTGATTCAACTGCTTCGGAAAGACTGAGAAGTGGTGTCACACTTATCAAATTGGCAGCTTGATAATGTCCACCCCAGCCTTGGTTCGCCCATGGTAAAGAATTATTAACTATGATAGATAGCCATTCCAGAACATTAGATGATGTACGATTATACGAAATGGCCGCTACAGCCAGCTGAATTCTTGGCTCAACGCGATGGGTAGCTTCCATCACAATCCCAAAAGTTCCACCACCACCACCCCTCAAGGCCCAGAAAAGGTCCGAGTTTTTGCATTCGTTGGCGATTCTTAGGACACCATCAGTGGTAATGATCTTGTATTGAACGACTCGGTCAATTCCTAGGCCATAAACCGGCGAGAGAACGGAGTGACCACCTGCTTGTACCCAGCCTCCGGCTACGCCAATTGTTGTTGCATAACCTCCGATGATTGTGACGTTCTGGGTTTCTGCAAACTCATAAACATCATTTGTGTTTACTCCTGCCGCTGTCGTGATGACATTGACTGGAGTAGAATCACAATCTTTAGGTACAAAAGATGTTTCATGACTCATCCCTGATACTTTTCTCATCCAAAGAGCCAAAGATCCCTTGCGACTACTACGACCAAGATAATCATGTCCACTATTCTTTATGGACAAGCTTATCCCGGTATTCCTAGAGAAGTCAAGAGCGGCCACAACGTCAGAAACCTCCTCAACCTGTACATAGTACTCTGAAACAATTCCTTGGTTACAGCTGACATTTGTGAACGCATTTGCATCGGCTGGAAGGATGTTATTGAGAACACATTGGTCAGTAACATTAGTAAAACAAATCTCGTCTTGATTGTTCATGAATCCGTTGTAGAATTGAGTTCGATATTCCGAAGATGTATAGTTATGCTGAATTTCCGCGCATTGTAATTGATTAGGAGTAACTCGCTGGCCTTCATAGATTGAAAAACATGGATATGAAAAAGGTCGCGAAGTATATAATCGGCCATTCAATGTTTGATTAAGAGATGTCCAGGTGCCATGGCACTTCGTTCCGTGAATAAGGATGAAGAGGAAGAATTGAATTCGGCCTATATGCGAATACATTCTCCTTAAACAAAACTCTAAAGTTCTCCTACAATTCTAGACTGATTTTGGGGGTCCTTCAATGGACAATTCCGACAAAATAAAAAATCGATTAAGTCTCAAAGATCTTTCTAGAAACATATTACACTGCCGTCCTATCCACTTTCGCTCACTCTCTCCGCATTAATCTTGAGTTGTCATCATACAGCGTTACATATGAATTCTTTCGTGAAGTGAGTAAGCATACCACGGATTTCGATATGATTGGAACGAGCCATTTGCCTATTTTGAATTTTAGAGCAGACATTATTTAATGGTCCGGCCTGAATTAGTCATGCATGTGCATATACAATGATTGGATGCAAGATTATATATCAGGGGGTCAAGAAATTGTGCCAGGATCAAAGCAAGAATATCCGACTGCCCTGACGTGAACTTTAATTCTGTATCCGGGGACCACATCGTAGATTCATTCACAATGGTGCCTACTTGGCCCCGAGACTTGTAAGTACTTGATTCAATCATCGACACGAAGATAGACCTTCGCTATGATATTTGCGCTGGCAATACCTGAATCTTCTTTAATTGGGAAATATTACTTGCATCAATATTCGAGGTACTTTCAGGTACATAATAGATTAGCAAGATGTAATTGTTCGATGGCAGAACTTACCATCTCATCCCCATCATATCCTTCGGAAGGATTCTTGAGGCTAGTAATCACTCAGGAAGTTGCACCCGTGTAGGAAAATAAGTTTAGGAAACAGAAACAGAAAATCATAATATACAGTAAATGAGTCACATTGGTATATGAACAAAAGTCAAGATAAGCCATTAGTGGGTGTCATGATCAGTAAAAGTCCAGTCAAGCGTTGTACGCCTCCAACTCTTTCTCTGTCCACTCCCACAGCTCATCCGCCAGCTTTTCATCTCCTGCGTACTTATTTCCATTGCCAGAAATTCCAACAGGTGTGTAATACTCGCCTTTCAAAACTTCGCCTTTTGCACTACCCTTGTTTGCTACAGCAGCCCAGATTTGATTCTTTGCTCCGTCAGCCATACTTGTAAAAGCCAAATCTCTTACTAATCCACCGACTTTTCCAAACACCCCATATTTCTCCAAAGCGGTCGCATACAAATTTGTGTTGACTACTCCCGGATGAACCGATACAGCTGTGATACCCTTCTCGCCATATCTCTTGTTCAATCCTTTAGCGAAAAGAATGTTTGACAGCTTAGATTGTCCATATCGAGAAGCTGTTGTATAACCATTCATATCCGTTTTGAGATCGTCGAATTTGATACCCCCAAGAGGACCCAATGTATGACCTAAACTACTCAAGGAGATAACTCTCACATCAGTATCTTTCTGCTCTACTGTCTTCAACAATGTGGGTAGAAGGAGTTTCGTCAAAAGAGCATGTCCAACATGGTTTGTGCCAAATTGTATTTCATAACCTTGTTCTGTAGTTGCCGCTGGTACCGCCATGATTCCCGCATTTAGGAACAATAAGTCGAGACGGGACTCCTTGGTATTGAATTGATTGGCACACTCCTGAACTGATGGGAGGGAGGTAAGGTCGCAATGAATATATGTCATTGGAGCATTTGGTACTTTGGATTGTATCTCTTTGATTGCGGCGGTAGCTTTAGGTTCGGATCGCGCGGCGAGATATATGTGCGATGGATTGTGCTTGGAAAGTTGGAGGATAGTCTCAAGGCCTAAACCAACGTTTCCTATGATAATCAGTTAGCATTAAGTGAAGGGAAGAGATAATTGATCTTTGTGTGGGATAGGGAGATAATTTACCGCCTGTAACAAGAATGACTTTTCCAGAGAGATCAGGAACATCTTTATCAGGTTTGAAGGATACACCTCCTAAGCCAAAGAAACCATAGAACATATTGAAAGTTTTGTTTGGAACAATTGAGGGCAAAGGAGAAGATACAATACAATTATTAGATTATGGCATTGCCTAACTTGCAAGCTTGACGTCCATCTGAGATACCAAGATAACTCTAATAATAGTCTAGCCATCTCGCCTTACCTTACCGAGGCGCTTTCATAGTTCATCCTCTTCGACATTGAAAGAATATGGAAAGGAATATCGGGATTGAGCATCAAGATTTGCTAGGTATCACGTAGTACCTGAGTAGTGTGGAATGAAAAATACTTTCTAATGTCAGAAAATAATTTATTTGTATAAAAGATAACCTTGCCCAAGCCGTTCGTTAATTCACCAACAGTTTGTTTATGTAAGTTGTCTCGGTTATGCGGTTATGTGACAAAGACCAAAAAGATGGATGGAATTGATGTTGTCTCAACAACTTTCAATAATTCAAGTAATTATCATAACCATCTACTCAAGTGCCTACTAATCCATGACTACAGAATAATCCTTTTCTTGCCATTTAAATCCATTCCTATTTTGGGGGAAGGAAATGGGGCTTTTTTGCGGCCTTGTAATTACCGCAGTGTTCCAATTCTCTGAAAGCCCTTCGCCCTATGATCTTCTAGTACTGGCATGAATATGAGATCGAGATATTTACACGATCAATCTTTGAAGTTTTCAATCAGGCTTACCTTTGAGGAATCGTGTCCTGCTACAGTATAGCTGTTCAAACCTCACTCCTTTTTCCAAGCTATTCAATTTTTGAATATTCCAGATTATATTAACTTCCATCAACTTGAAGTCAATCAAGTCAAAGCTCACAATCTCTCGCGCGCAACTACCTTGCCACCGATGGAAGAAAAGGCTTCTACCTCACTGCGGCAGTATCCACCACCGGCACGATTCAGTAATATTAGAGCCAGCTTTCAGATACAAAGCTTCAAGAACCAGAGGATTCACGAGAACGATTTCAATAGAAAGCAGCATTCGCAGATCACTTTATTTTGGATGCAGCGAGCGGCTAGGTATGTTCGACAGAAAACCTATGGTAGTTGGAACTACAGATTTGAACGCTGATTCAAACTGTAGCGATTTACAGCTCGATTATCCTGAGTTGAATCATCAAGCAGACGATAGAGGATTTGGTTGCGAAAGTAATCTGTCCGAGGCCCGTACCGGCAAACACAACGGGCATTGAAGGTAGCTAAAAATTCCCCGCAGTATATAAGTGGTAGATAATAATTCTCTTTAATATGTTTGAAAACTCTTGAACTCAAATGCTACATGTTCTTTTCCTTTGACGTGATCTTGAATCCCAACGATTCACTGTCTTTTTCACGTAAAGTTCGTTTGAGGACTTGAAAAATGCAAACCTAGGAGTTGATAAAGTGAATGAAAAGCGAAAAGAACTGCGAATGATTAACAGAAGTGAAAATACTACCATTCCTCATGCATGCAGCATGTCACCCCTCTCATCTCGTTCGTGTCATTTCAAGATTCGAAAAAGACCTCACTGTATTGAGTTTCAACTCTCCTTGATTTGAATCCGTGAGTTGGTCGTACTGGGTAAGTCAGACAGGGTATTCGTATACACCTTGATGCCTTCGCAATCATGGCCGAGTCCTCGTTCAACCATTCGAGATGGAATCGCGCCGTTACCATTCACCCCTAGCTAACAATTGCTGAAATTCTTCTGACGCAAGGCAAATTGCCAGAGTAGATCGTAATGGTGATGAAAACTCTCACTATTGCAATCCCATGATTCAATCTCTCTCCTTCCATGCCTTTGTATCCTTTGGTCCTTAAATTGTACTCGGATGATCGCTAATTTGTCTCGTTCGATATAAGTAGAGCATGAAGGAAGCCTCGTTAGACCATTGGTGAAGTATTAGAATGTAGTGTGAGTAGGCGAGTACGAAGGAAGCGGCGGAAATAGTAGGTGCATCCCCAACGAGGAATTCCTAGCAGTTTCAACATTGTTCACCACTAAATGTGTTTTAAGAAAATGGCGAAATATTTCTGAGGAACTTCGTATCCAATATAGATCAAGCAGATCATTATTAACAATCATGGGCACAATGGCATTCAGGTTGCAGTAGATTTCTTGTCTTGAGACAAATGGGAATCCGGACGCATTAGAAGGCCTGAGCCAATAATCTTCCGCAAAACCATTTCCCTAGATGTCAGCAATGTACTGATTGTTTTTCTAGATTGTTCAAATCTGGAGCAGATACCGCGGTGTTTGGCGTCAATTAATTGGGCTCTATGCGCTTCAGATGAGATATCTGTTAGCTTTGTCGAGTCTGCGATTGTGGGAGGCTGTTATTGAGTTGCCATTTATGCTGTGCTTGCTTGTTGTGATATCGTTGCGTTTCTATCAACGTTGCCCAGCGGCAGACTTCTCGAGGATTTGGGCTAATTTTATGAGCCCGGCGTGGTCTTTAAGATCTAGATGATTGAGGATACAAATGCTTCATGCTTTGCGGGGCTTCTAGAATCTTCAAGGTCCATTGTTTTTTTCCCACAAACCCCATGAGCTCAGCATTTAAGCACCGAAATACCCGAATTGTTATCATCGCCAAGTGGTACGCGGAGTACAGTGCAATTTATCTGACAACTGAAAAACGCTCTTTCGTTGTTTCATGTAATTTTGATATCTCTTCATGTTTTTTACTATTGACGTTCCATTTCCTATACTTTTTATGGAATTGATCTAAACTTTCTTCGCTTCATTGTTTCTCATAGAAATCAATTTAATCAACTTAACCAATTCGCTAGGTTCATGAATAATATATTGCTAGCATTGATCCTGTTACGCGTTTTGATGTACGCAATAAACGTAGACTGTCTTGCCAATCGGGGGTTTTAATGGGCTTTGATGGGGAATATCAAATTTGCTTTCCCACACATCAAAAGTTGATCGCTCCATAAACCCCTCTGAGCCCCTTATTTACTCAAACAGGGGCGGGTATCAATCATGGAACTACGCGTTCTGGGGAATTTTATATGGAGGCTCAGGGAGGTTAATTACGTGTTTATTAATCGTTTCTGTAGATTATAGAAAACTATTCGAGTTTGATTCCCCAAATCTGATTTCAAAATCACGAAACTTTTCTTTCCGATGTCACCATCGTTCTTTTATGTTCGAGACTCATGATCGATCAACAAATATGTATTCTTTCATGGGATTCAACATCGCTATCAGTGTAACGACATTGTTATTTCTTCTAAGCAATACCCCTCATTATCAAGTTCGAGCTGATGCTGGTTTGATCACAAGTGAAAACTATGATACCTTTAATATTGGAGGATATGGTGATTGGCCAAAACAGCATTATCATTCATCCGATTTGACATCACCCCTCTTTCTCGTCAACAAATGGAACGAGAGTGCTATCAGCAATCATTCTCATATTTTTATGTCGCCTACATTGGACGGAGAAGAAAAATCACCCATGATATTTTCTAGCAAAGATTTAAGTCTAGTTTACGCTGATCCTACATGGCATGGTGGTTCAGATACCAAGTTACAATTCCACAACGGAAAGCCGTATTTAACCTTTTGGTCTGGTATCGACTTTCAAGGCCATGGTTCTGGTGGAGGAGTAATGCTGAATAGCTCGTATGACAAAGTCTACAATATCAGTGTGAATTCGTTAGCTGGAGGTGCGGATGGTCATGAGTTCCAATTGACGGAAGATGGAGGGGCGATGATGAATAACTACCATACTACTATTGCCGATTGTAGACCAGTAGGCGGTCCCAATGGTGGGAAAGTCTTGACGGGGTCATTTCAAGAGGTTGATATCGAGACGGGGTGGGTGCGACATACCTGGAACGCACTTGATCATTTCGGCTTAAACGAATCCTTCACAACCTATGTCGACGAGGAGTGGGGATGGGATTGGTTTCACATGAACAGTCTACAGAAAACCCGAGAAGGGCATTACTTGATTTCAAGTCGTCATTTAAGAATGATAGCATATATCAATGGAACCGATGGAAGTAAAATATGGCAGGTTGGTGGACACAACAATGATTTTACGGATTTGAGTGATGGAAACGCCACGAATTTCGCATTCCAACATCATGCACGATTCGTCAATGATGACCTGACAGAAATTACATTTTTTGATAACCACAACATGTACATAAACTCGCCGACGCCCAATTGCACAACGGATTGTTCTCGGGGTATGAAGATCAAGCTTAATTATCACAACATGACGGTGAAGCTTGTACATCAATTCTATCATCCGAAAAGTGTACAGGCATGGGCTGAGGGTGGCATTCACGCATTGGATAATGGGAATTTCTTAGTTGGATATGGAGTTGTTCCTAGTTTTGCTGAATTCACAGAGACGGGTGAAATCGCCATGGAAATTCAGACCAGGCCCTGGTATGTCGCCTCTGGTAGAGGTACGGACTTGTACCGCGTGTATAAATTTGATTGGGTTGCCCAACCTTCATGGAAGCCAGTCATGGTTGAAGTCGGGCAGATTTTATATATCAGTTGGAATGGAGCTACCGAGGTTGATTCCTGGGCTTTAGTAAGTACCTTGTTTTTGTATGGCCTTCATCCCTTAGAACTAACAAATCTCTATAGTACGGAGGAAGTTCTCCGACCACTATGCATCATCTTCTCACCATGCCTAAGACTGGATTCGAAACCGGAGTGCGACCATCCAATTCTTCTGCTTTCTATCAAGCCATTGCTTGGGACAAAGATGGGAATGAATTAGATTCAACGGAAATCCTCGAAATGTATCGCCTCTCTTCTCCTACACTTCTCCATATTCCGGAAGAGTATTTGACAGCAATGAGAGTCTTTCCTTTCATTTGGGCTGCTATAATGTTGATTTCAATGGCTTTGGCACGTTCGAGTCTATGGATTAAATTGCGAAAAAGAATGGGAAGTAGAGATAATAAGGTGGGAGAGGGTATGGAGAAAGAAAGTAAATCTAAATTACTTCCGTAGGATTTGCGGCGCGATGAGATAAGGAGTCATTAATTTTTCCTATATCTTCGGCATTGGTGGAGCATAGGAGTTGTCTGAGGCGTATGGGATGTTGCATTTTTGGGGGGCAGATCATTGACATTGATCGAAAAGTATGTCTACACGGATACCCAGTCAGGTTGATTTAAATTAGGGGCACTGAAATTTAGTAACTTTGAATTGAGAAATTTACCATGCTCTTTAAACGAGAGTGAGGGAGAATCTGTGACTGCGTTGAAGAAGTGTTGTCAAATATATACGAGAAGCGCCGAAATAAGCGACATATCAAATGTTCCATGGAGTGAGATTATTGAAGTGAAGTGTGAGGACAGAGCTGACTGCACTAGTATATATATATATGATAGCTACGTATCCCCGCGTCGCAAAGTTGAGGGTCAGGAAATGCAGGAAACATGATCATCTGGGCCACATTGCTGAAGGAAACTAGGACAGTGAGGATCCTGCGGAAGGGTGAAGGCTAATGTAAACTTCACCTTGCCTTGCTTCTCAACTTCACAAGTTCTGAATATATTAACCACATCTTTGATACAGCCCAAGTCGTATCATTTTCATGCAACAGAGTAAACGAATCATCCTGTTCTATTCCATAATGAATTGCGAGAATGTCGAATGCAAAGAAATCGAATGGAATCAATTTTCCGAGGCCATCCCAATTCTTCTGATGATAAATTTTTGATATACCAACTAGGTTCCATCCGGCAACGATCACTGACTTTGAATTGTCAAAAACGACTACGCATGAGGTGAGAACCCTTATATGAGATTGGATAGGCCGCAAGTATAATGTAGTTAATGGTCAATACGAGGCACAGAGTTCTGTTCATCGCTAAGGCCTAGCAAATCTCAATGTTCGTCTAGACGTCAGACATCTGGATACCAAATAAGAAGTAACCTGGCGCAATCTAGACAGCTTTGCGGCTATGTGCATACCATCATGCCATGCGGGCAATCGCAGTGATGTGGGCAGACTGGCAGACATATTTTACAGCGGCAATCACCCTCAGCGAAGCGTCACTTGGTTCGTTCAACCGCAATAAGTGTCGGCATACGAGCTATTCAGGAGCCATCATCTTCGTCAAATGGGTCATTAGTATGAATGGTCACAATGTGGCGTAGTTCCTGACCAACTCATAAATCTGGGAAAATGGAATGTCGAACTAGCGCCTCGAATATTAGTGAGTGAGTTTTTACCATGATCGCAAGTGCGGAGTAGACGACTGGATTTGATTCCGTGTCTAATTTGAAAACATCTGCAAGACTGTGAAACTCTCAATGAGATTTTTCTGATGAATACCACATGAACAGTGCGCATGTACATAGACTTAAAGCCACCCTATGCTGCAACCTTGGTCATATAACTCGACGATAGTGGATAACCGCATACAGGAAGAAAATGCAGTAGATAACGTACCCACATCGTCTCATGCAATTAATAAAGCACTCAGACCCTTCGATGGTCACCATATAAGAGAATGGAGTAGAAAATTTCCCGATGTTCCTCTAGCGAGAAAAGACGTTTTTGATCATACAAATAAGGGGGGCTCGAAAGGAAAATGTAACCGATGATTATCATAAGCCGGCTATCCTTATAGCGGCCAGAAAATAAGAGGTCTATTAACTTATGGTAGCCTCAGTAGCTGGAATACGAAAGTACCAGTTTCTACCTAATGTGATTATAAATTCTTCTATCACTTTCCCAATCTTCAGCATTAGCATCGGCACCCCCATTCTTTATTCGCTCAGAACCATAAATACATTGACGACGACCTAGCAACAACGTTTGTCTTCAGGCCAGCTGATATATCATATTCAAAATCAGGTGTGGGCCCACAGCCTTTGTCGCTGCGGATCCCACCCAGTTAATGCTTCATTTCTGAAAAAATAAACTTAGATACCAATATTTAGAACTCAAGACTGTTACAATCTTGTGTGTTGGCCCATCCGTTGAATAAAATCTTTATGGAAGTTTGTTGCTCTTCCGCAACAGCCGTTCCATACAAAAACTTTGCCAGCTCAATCGAGTAACAACAAGGGCATAGTAAGTCTCAACTTTTAAGACTCTTAGAGTCTTCACTGCGAACTCTTTTGAGAACTGGGGTAAGCACAGACGATAGGCGATAAAATTTTCCAGATACATGAACTAGAGGAGCGAGAGGAGTCTACACTAAGTCGAACAGATAAGAATGATTCATAAAATCCATAAACTTGTTTGCTACTCGAATCAAAAATCGACAAGTGGATGGACGGTCTTCAGGGTTCTAAATCGTGAATGTTTCAGAACTTCTTGGGGTTCAGGGAAAAAGATCAGTCGATCCTGACGTGCAACCTTCGCCTTGTCGCCTTGTTTATGAGAATTGAGAACTACTAGGTATCTAGGTATGCAGTATTTAAATCGTATGATAGGTTATGAGAAATACTTGAGGAAATCAATAAACTACAAACGAATGAAAAGATGAGGCTGGAAATGTGAGGGGAATATATCGATAGGCATAGGTAAGAGGAGCGGTGTACTAGTAATATCAAGGGTACTGAGTCCTGACCGTGAGCGACGAGCGTTTAACCTTACTACTTACTTTACTACGTACAAGCCGTTCGAAGTCAAATGGGATGCTGAAATTAGATGATAAGCAATTGAGTATCTCGGGAGAACTTGGCCAAATTCTCGTTGAAACTCTACCTAGGTATACACCCAACTTTCCTAGACATTTTCATCCCGAAAGATGGGATTTGAATGATATAACTTGTAACCATACCATTTTTATGGAGTACAGACTGCACGGTATGGAGTAACAGTACGGAGTAATACATCGGCAAAATTCTGGAAATGCAAGGCAATGCATCAACATGTACAGTGTTCATGTATATGTACGGGTAACCACCCACATAAACCAATATCCGAGATACCCTTTGCTTACCTTTCTTTGCCCTTCTTTCCCTTCTTGCCCCTCTCGCCCCTGTATGCCGTTGGTCTTGATCGAGATTTCTGGCTCATCAATAACTCCAACTCGTTTCTCGCACTCATTTCTTCCCAAACTCAAGTTGTTAATTGGATGTTGTGTCTTGCTTTGATGGGTTCAATGGGTTTTAGTGGGTTGGTTGGTTACTTTGGCTGGTATTTAGTTGCTTCCAAGTGGATAATGGATGGGGTCGCAGTACCAGGGAATTCTTCGAATCCAAATCCACAAATCCAATAACACGACTGCAAGCAAGCAAGGCAATCAAGGTACAAGTCGGAGGCGAATAGTATCATTTATGTGCTGTTTTAGTTACTTTTAGGCATGAATGACAACGAATTATTCTTTATATCGTAAAAGAGATGAGTTTCAACGGATTATCACGGGATATGCTAACCAAATTCAATCTGACACGTCTTACCTCGAACTCCACTACCCAGCGCCACATGGTCTTTGCTTGCATGGCAGCATAAACAGCATAAACATGTACATGTAGATAGAGGAGACGAAGGAAGAGAAAAAGAGAAAAAAGAGAAAGAGCATTAATTATTTCATTTCATTAATACTTCGTATACGGTTCATCTATTCTTCTTATCGAAATTGACCTTTTATTGATATCCATTTCACCAACCCCCTTCATTTTTATTATACATTCTCTCAATATCTTCACCTCCTTCATCCTCATGGAAAACTTTCCAACATCATGACCATCACACCAAGCCAGAAAGTCGGTCGATAATCATACAATTTTAAGATAAAAATCCACCAAACGTATAAACCATCATCAACAATCAAGCAAACACCTCTCGCGATCAACATCAATTTACTCTTCGATTAATCCAAATCCAAAACACCTTCGGCGCTCAATATGTCGTTGAACGGTAGTCGATCGGTTCTTAACCGGTGGAAGAACAAACGTACCTCGTCCACCGCTTCCGCACCACCTGGAACGGCCGGTACGACTAGACCAACCACGTCCGGCGGATTAAACTCTTGGACGGAATATACTCCAAGCTCGGAAGAACCATTCCAGAAAGCTGTCGAGGAAGCTGTTTTAAATGCACTCAATAGTGATGCCTTCAGAAATGTCATTGCCTCTCAAATTGATCCCGTGACCGCTGCTCTTTCTCGACAGCAAGAAAAGTTGAATGCTTTGAAAGCTACGACGTTGAACCTTGAGTCATCATTCAGTACCTCAAACATCAAAGCTACTTTGGATCCAGCTTTAAAACCAATCAGTCAATTGATTGACGATGTTCCAGACACCGAGGACGACATTGAGTCTCTCGTTGAAGGCCAAAAGAAGATTTTAGAATACTTAAAGTCACTTGATGAGCGCCTGACTGGAATTGACACGAAATTTGATGAGTTTGAGGAGAAAATAACAAGCCTTGATGGAGAGATTGTAAACGCAGATTTAAGATCTGCCATCAGGTTCGGTGAATTATCCAATGAACTCCAGGACCGAAACAAGATGCTTGGGGAAAGACTATGGTCCGTCGAAGGTGATTTGGGTAAGAAGATTGACGGCAGTCACCGGAAATTGATTGGAATGGTTGAGGATCTCGGGAAATCCAGTCGAAATGTCATCAATAAAGTTTCCTCTATGGAATTTGATTCATCGTCCTCGAACTCTAGTAAGCTCGATGAGATGTTGAATGAGAACTCCCAGATGGTTGATAGAATGGAAAGTTTGAAGAAGAGTGTCTCAAAATTGGAAGACTCCCAGAAGAACATCCAAAGTACAGAGAAAGGATTGGCTCGCAATATCCAAGAAGTCCGTGATATTGTCTCTTCCCTTAACACATCATCACTGGAACATCATTCAAAGAGGTTAGACGATATCGAGAGAAGCATTATCACTGTTCGAAAGGAATTGGAAGGTCAGGGACAGCTGGCATCCATTGACTCGAAATTATTGTCGACCAACACATCTCGTCTCAGCAACATCATCGAGCAAGTCACCAAGATCAACGAAGTGGTCGAATCCGTTAATGAGCATGTCTCCGCGAATGGCCAATCTATACACACCTCTAACTCAGAGAAATTGGATACTCTTACCTCTACAACAACAACTGTGAAAGACACTATCGATCGAGTCGAGCAACACGTGAAAACATTGAATACATCTCAATTCGATGCTCATAGAGACAAACTCACAATGATCGCATCAATGATGACCAGCTTCGCTGAATCTATGGCCGGAATCCAAGATGGTGTCTCGAAGACAACTTCAGCCCTTCTCCCAAGCAATGAAGTGGCCAAATTTGATGACTTGGTCAATCGACTATCAGATATGCGGGCAGAATTAGATGCAAGACTTGAAACTCAAAGCAACTCTCTTGAGGATATTCACAGGCAAACTGTGTTGCCCATAGACACAAAGAAGCTGGACGACATTGCCACTTTGCTCAACAATCTTCAATCCGCATCCTATAATGATTCTCTCGCTACGCTCTTGGCATCTCACTCCACGAAACTCGATGCTATCTCTCATGATCTATCTGCTTTCCATTCCGGCACTGAAACAACCCTCAAGACGATCACAATCAGCTTAGAGACTATTGACCAGCACGTTGAAAATGGAACGGCTACTGGACGTGAAGGCATTCAAAGCTTGCATACTCAACTCGAAAGATTCGGTACATCTCTAGACAATCAAGATGTTGTCTTGAGGGACATCAAGCAGAGCGGCGCCAACCACGAGATCCTAGGCGCTATCGAGCATGTCAAATCTTCAATGGAGCAGGATAAACGAAGCGATGAGATTCTTGGACAACTCATGATCATGAAGGAATTTGTTGACTCCATCAAAGCTGATAACAGAAAGAGCGAAATGATTCAAGACATCGCTGCTCTGAAGAACATTCTCGATACCATTAAGGACGGAAGCAAAGATGAGGAAATCATGGAGGCAATTAAGAACCTCGATACCTCTTCGACCACAGCAGGCTCGGGCTCCCAAGAGGGAGAAGTTTTGAAAGCTTTGGAAGCTATCATGAAGGTCGCTGATTCTAACGGTCAATCAATTGGAGCTGTTCATACCGAAGTCTTGGAAATCAAGAATGCCGGCATCGAGAAAACGTTGGGTGAAATCCTCGCAATTAGAGAACTTCTTAACAACAACACAACATCTCTTGCTTCGGCTTACGATGGAATCCTTTCCGTCAACACAAAGATAAAGGATAGCGAAGAATCAGTCACTACTGCCATCCAAAACCTTCATTCAGTAATCGGAACCAACCTCAACGACAACAAATCCGCGCTTGTTGCTTCAATCAATGATGTAGCTACTGAACTTGAGAGTGAAATGAAGAACCTTGGCTCAAGATTGACATCCACTACGAGCGAATTGAAATCGGATATCAAAAACATTGACCTCGGTCCAACAAACACATCGATTGATGCGTTGAGCAGAGATGTTCAATCAACATACAAAACCTCCGTGGAAACCGCGGGAAATCTGGCCGCCCTCCCTGAAGCATTTACTAACATGAGATCATCCGAGAACGTTTCAATGAACATGTCAATAGATTCTATATCCAAATTTGTAGCTTCGATTGATGAGGCGATCAAGGAGACTGGGAGAGACGTTCAAGGTAATACTGAGATGTTGACAAACATCAAGTCAAGTGTTGCTACAAGTACCAATGACATTAGGTTCCTTCTAGATAAACAAGTTCCCCTGATTCGCCAGGATATCCAGGCCATCGATTTCAGTGAACTCGAGTCCGCTGCGGCCAAGAACCAAGCCTCCGTTGATTCTATCGAGAAGGCCGTTCCCCAGATAATTCAAATCGCTAATGACCATGCATTGGCCTTGTCACAACTGGACTACAAGATGAAGTATCTTCTCTCTGGAGATATTGCGAAGATTGGAAAAGCAATTGAGGCCGTGGACCAAGCCCTTTCAAAGGCCGCTCTGGAGACCATTAGTGCCGTAGAAGGCAACGCAGCGAGGCTTTCAAACATCCGTGAGACAGTTTTAAATACTTATACTACCGTGGATACATTGACCCATACTGACATTCCTGGTATCAGCTATTCCCTCTCGAGCCTCCAGACATTCCAAAGAGAGTCCAATGCTCAAACCCTGGAAAAACTGCAGAACTGTGACAACGCCACTGGATCCATCCGTGACTCCGTTGAACATATCTCTACAAAAATAAACAACAATACCTCGCTACTCTCAAACATCAAGAACGACTTGATTTCATCGGCTGAAATAAACTCTTCAACGATCCACACCTTATCTTCGAATATTCTAAACCTCGATTCAACAGTGGGCCAGACCACAACCGCCGTTCGCGTTAACGGGGCAGCACTAGCCCGAATCGACAATCGTGTACTCGAAACCGGTGCACAAGTAAAATCCGTTGTTCTTGAAGGAAACAAGCGACTTACCAAGGAACTGGACAAAGCAGTCTCGCAACTCGACGAATTGGCTCATGATAACGGTACACGAATTCGCGGAATTTCCGATTATACTTTTCCAAAGATTGAAACTGAGTTGAGAGGTATTCATACTACTCTCGAACGATTAACACACAACAACATTGATGGATTAAGACGAACGCGCGATTCTTTGGCCGTTATAGGCGCTAAAATCGCGGGAACCTCTAGAAAATTTGATGATCTAGTTGATGCTGTTCATTCGAGTGATGATCTGGATCATCTAGCTCATAGTAAAACTTTGGTCGGTGGTAATGGAAAGATTCCTGGTGAGCACCGTATACTTGGGACAAGGAGAAGTAGGGGTGGAAGCAACGCCAGTAGTACTAAAGACGGTCCTGCCTTGAGCGGTTTGAGATTGCAGGCTTTCACGCAAGGTCATTCAAGTTTATCATGATCATTATGGGAGGATTGATATCAGTTAGTTGGCCTTTTCTTTTTGTGGAGGACTTTTTTACTGTTTTTCATTAGTATTTTTCATGACATGATATGATTGCATGAGCATATGAAAATGAGCGAGCAAGAGCATGATATTTGCATTTGAAAGGTGTACAGGTTGGGCATGGTCAGATTCGATATGAATTGGGATGGATATTATGATATGCGCATATGAATGGAATGAAGGATGGTTAATGATGACCTAAAAGGTCCAGAATGTTTAGATACTAGATGCATTTTTCTTAGCTATACCCTTTGCTTGTAGCATGCCAAATTGTTTTGCACAAGATATCTAGTCTCAAACTCCCTGTGATCTATGAATGTTGGTGGATGTCAATGCGAATTGACTAAAGACCTCCTTCTCTGGCCTGCCCCTATCACTCGATGTGAGAATCTAAGGAAAAGGAGGTTATAATAGTGATTCTTTCCATTGACGTAAGGAGTGAGGTTTCAACAGCCATACATATGCAAAGAGCAAAATGGCACGACATAAAGCCACAAATTAGACACTGCGTTACAACATATAGGAGCGTGCATGCACAAGTTTTTGGAGAAGGAACTCAGCCTTACACCTTTGCATTCGTGTCAGCCATGGCTTGTTCATCAACAAAAATGAGGGAGGTGTTCCCCGCTAGTATTTCTTAGCGCAAGGCTGTCACCCCGCAAATTTCATTACAGCCTTCTTCACCCCCTCAACATTCAGTACTTCATTTCACTCCATGAATCACCTTCGCCCACTTTGCAGGTTCACGAACTCTTTTCTAAAACCGCGATTAAACTCTGCAACATTACTGAGCATTCACAATCACAGATTCAATATGTCTACAGCTACCAATGGTGTCCTCGAAGCTGGGCAAGTGGATAAACCCCGTTATGTAGATGTACATTCTCCTGCCCGAGACTTTAGCATCTATTCGACCGCGGACACAATAGCTGATCAGTCTTTTCACAGTAGATAGGTATAAATCTTACCGATCCCGTCTACTCTGGAATCTACTATGATACACAACGTCATGCAGCCGATCTGCCCTATGTTATTTCACGAGCTCTTACTGCAGGGTGTCTGAAACTTATCGTTACCGGATCCGATTTAGAAGAGTCTCGAAAGGCTGTTGAACTATCTAAGGAATATTGTAAGCATGTTCAGTTTAGATATTCAGAAGTGGAAAATGGGAAGTAGCAAAAGCTAACAGCTGATTCTCATAGCCGGGGTACTCTTCGCAACCGTTGGCGTCCACCCCTGTTCCTGTCTCCAATTCACGAAAGCCCCAAATACTCCGGATAAATACCTTCAAGAACTCGAGTCGTTGGCGTTAGAAGCAAAAAACACAAATCACTGCGTAGCATTCGGAGAGTTCGGCCTTGACTACGATCGTCTTACTCTATGCCCAAAAGATGTCCAGTTAGAATACTTTGAAAAGCAACTCGATATAGCGACTCGTCTGCATCTACCACTCTTTCTTCATTCACGCGCTGCTCATGAAGATTTTGTACGAATCTTAAAGGCCAGATTAGAAGAGTTGCCAAAGAGAGGAGTGGTTCATAGTTTCACTGGAACAAAAGAGGAAATGGAGGAACTGGTTGCTTTAGGATTTGATATTGGGGTGAATGGTTGTTCATTGAAAACAGAAGAGAACTTGGAAGTGGTGAAAGCAATACCTATGGAGAGACTCCAAATTGAGACTGACGGGCCTTGGTGTGAGATCAGACCTAGTCATGCAAGTTCGAAATGGTTGAAGGGGTTCGAGGAAGGGAAAGAGGGGGAAGGAATGAGCGAGGGCGAAAAATCTATCGAGGGCGGGAAGGGTTGGAAGAGTGTGAAGAAGGAGAAATGGGTAGACGGGGTAATGATTAAAGGTAGAAATGAACCTTGTATGATTGGTCGGGTAGCGTGGGTCGTTGCAGGAGTCAAAGGGGTGAGTGTGAAAGAATTGAGGGAGGCGGCATGGAAAAATAGCTGCAAGATGTTCGACTTGGGAGCGTGAGTAGTGTTTGTCTGTTTCAATTACAGAATACCTGTGTACATGTTATTAGATGGCTAGAATCTGGATCCAAATTCTAAATCATTTGACACTTGGATTAGGCTTCTGCGAATGAGACCTATGATATGAGGTGAGTCTACGTCTTACTACAACAGCAAACAAATGAACATATTCACATACGAATAGAGGATTAGGGTTGGTGTCACAACATCTTTTGAGTTAGTCCCGCATTTGACATTGTAGATCTTCTCATGATCTAAATCGGTCAATGCTCTACAAATCGTGCCAAAACATCTCGGTTCTTGCAATGCCTCAATGAGAACAGGAAACCTCCAACTCCAGGTATCACGGCGAACCCAAACACCCAAACACCAAAGTCCGAAACTTCCCAATATAATCACACATACTCATTACGAGTATCACTCAGACGCCAGTTCCCTTGAACCCCCTAACCCTTCCCCTCCTCACAACTCCCAAAGTAACACCCTCTTCGCCAGTCATCCATCCTGGCATTTTCTCTCCGTCCACTATTCCTGCCTCAACCAATTCTCGGATCCCCGCAAATACATGAGTTCCCTGAAATGTTATTCTGATATCTGGCTTCCATGCATCCCTCCCTCTTTCGTCCCTTTCTGTTTCATTTCTTCCCTCACTGTCCTCTCTATTCAATTTATCAAACTCAGCTTCGATAGTACTTCTTCGCCCTTTGTTCTTCCCTCGTTGTCGCTCAGTGATTAATTCATTTTCTGGTTCAGGTGTTATGGAAACGAAAGAAGGAAAAGGGTCATCGACACGAATATCGAGTCTTTCAATGCCCTTTCCGTCATTGGGTTTTGCAGAGTTTCCAAAACGAGCTTTTGCTACATTCTTTCGTCTCTTTGCCAATTCTGGCGCATCGTCTTCTCTGGGTCTTTTCATATTTCTCGGTATTGCTTTCTCTTTGCCAACGCTCTCCAACTGTTTCCCAGTCGCTGAGTCCTCTGATGTTGGTAATATCGGATTCAATGGATTGTCCTTTTTATTTTCACCTGCATAAACTTCCCATGCACCTCCTGCTGCGTTGTGCCTTCCTCCTCCCCTCCTCTCACACAGCGCCTCCAAATTCTTCGTGGAAAATCCAGTACCCTCTAGCTTGTACCTTTCTCTTGGCCTGCTAAACGCTTTCGGGATTCCATCCAGTGTCAGTTTCCGTAGACTCTTTGTGTCGGTTGCTCCATTGGCGCTCCCTGTTGTGGAACTCAATGAAACATAAATGTATGGCGAAGCATCTGGGAAAGCAATGTAAAACGTCTTGCTAGAGTCGAATGCCATGCTCGGTTTGTTAGAGCCCGATGAAAGCGCAAGTGATGTGTTATATGGCGAATCCAGTATATAGATTCTTAGAAGTAGTAAAGGTAAAGTAGCATGACGATCGAGATTGTAATGAGCTTTTACATCTGGTAGCACCTCTTTTTGTAAATTTTGTAAGAATGTCGACGGATGGAATCGAGGTATTGCTGTATCTTTCTTTTCTTCCTTTGGAACTTCATGGTCGGGAGATGAAGATGACAACGGCACAATTTTCAGGGCAGTCCATTTCTGTGATGTAGGATGATCATAAAGATATTGCATATCTGCCATAGCTAATTGATATAGTGTGATCCCATGTCTCCAGTCTCCCTCCAGTATTCGATCAAGGACATCGCGCTTACTGCCTTTTTGCGTTGTAAAGGAAGTATAGAGTTCGCTGAGAGAGTCAAGGGTAGCATGAGGTGGGTAGAGATCTTGCGCATAATCTGAGGCAGAATCGTCGGCTTCGAGAAGATATGGCGCGGTATTGATTTGATTACGTTCGTCGAGCCAGTCGAGGGCTAGGGTGAGTAGGGAAGGGCGCGAGAGGCGGGATAGAAGTTTGTGTACGGAGGGGTGCGTGGAAGGAACAAGCTGAGAGGGAGGAAGCGCAGAGGTAGTCGGTATAGATACTGCGGCCATGATCGATGGAAATAGAGTGAATACTAATCAAGCAACAGAAATCTCAGAATTGGATGACACCTTCATCATCGGCTTCATTAATTTCCAGGTATCTTTCTTGATGTTGCGATTTGGTGTTGTTTATCGTGTTGTATGTCGCGAAATCATCGCGATCAGCTGATGTAGTGGAACTAGCACCGGACCCTAAATTCAGGCCTGTACCTAGTAGTTAATCAAACCGACCGTCAACGTACGAATTACCAAAATGCATACAATTTAATGGCTTTTCCACTTCAAATAAGCCAATATCTCCACTCATGATAATATTGAATGTGCAATCATGAGTTAGCCACAATAAAACTCCTTACAGCTGCCGGCATTCATGGGCTGAAATATCGTAAAGTCTCAAGACTGCTAGGTAGTTCTAGAACAGTTATAGGAGAACCCCAGATGATTTTGTAACGGCGTTCGAGGAAGTGGCCTCAAACGTCTTGTGAGAACAATACACTACTTTGATCAAGTACTTATGTCGAATTCTGTGACTAGCCTGGCTTTTCCATCTTCATATGTGATGAGCCCGTAGACAGTATTTGGAACATCTTTTATCTGGGTTCCAGGGACATCGTGAAGGACAAAATGATCCGAGTGTGTGCAAAGCACTGGATAACAACACTTTTTCTTGATCTTTTAGCATGGCGATGGCATCTTGATTTTCATATTACACTCTCCCTCTAAGCGCAAGGGTTTCAGATAGTGTGTCTTGGCCATCTATTCTTATTTGGTAGCTCCAGAGTGCGAAGTCATTCGCGAACGGGGACTCCCAAATGGAGGGTGGCGTCATCTTTGAACTAGAGATGGCGGCAACGTACAGAAAGGAAATCACGCTCTGTCCATTGGAAGTGGCCTAGCTGCATAGAATTTGTACCCTCCATAGATTCTCGGAATATAGCACTCCTCGGATCATTGCTCAGCGTTGGGTCTGTTTTCTTCTGTGGATTATATGTTGCCCTTCACACGAAATTCCGTGCCAAAATTATCAGATAACAGTAAATCGGTGTATAAGTGCAACATCAGATGAATATCCCTCGGTAGCTGTACGAATGCATATCGCATTTCGGGCGGTCCGATCACATTGAATGAGAAAATCCAGACAAGAGTATGAATATAACACCATAAATTCCGTCACGAAACTAAGCTTCAACGTCTTTGTCCGATGAAAGCAGTAACCGTATCAGGGGACATCTCTTGAACACGGTCCGTACAAATCATAGGTCAAATGCCTTTCTATAAGTAACTTCAGCAGCTTCATGTTACCCCGCAATAATTAATGCAGGGTTTGGTGACCCATAGTCTTCCCAAGCTGTGCAGAGCTCCTTCTCTTTCGGACAACACGCTAGCGAGCTGTATGCCATGCTGAGTCTCTCGTCCCTGTCAATCTCCACGAAAGTACCACAACATCAACCAAAGATCCTACCACCTTTTTCTATTTCTTGTTTATTTCTACACAAAGGCTATACGAAGAATACAAGGATACAATATCAACTGTATTGGGTCTATACAGATCTACTTCGATAATTGTCACTCTCTTTCTCCTTATGACATCTACAGCTTTATTTTCAGAATCGAACCTATTTATATAACGTTCACTTTTGAAGGCATGACTAGACTCTCTAGTCCTCTTTAGATTCTTGAAACCACTTCGAATCAACCTCTTGACGCATTCTCGAATTTGCAAATTTCTTTTTCCGTATCATTCCATTCTTCTTCTACTCGATTGATCACTTTACTTTGTCTTCATTTCACATCAATATCCATCGCAAACTTTTCTTATATTGATAGTTGTTCTTGATCTTAAACAAATCATCATTCCATAATTCGGTCTCGAATTTTTGCTGGACAAACATCCATTTAGTTCGATCTAGTCTAGATTGCCAGCATCAAGATTAACCAGCTCCATACGTCTATACGCCCATTAAATATGGCTTCAAAAGGTGAAGCAGATGCTGGGACAGCAACCAATCTCAAAGAAGGAGAAATTAAAACCGAAACCATTGATAATTTTGCTCCTCAAATGAACGAAGGACGAGAACCCGGCCTAAATCCTAGTGTTATCCAGCCAACCGCCGACGCTGTGACTAGAAAGGAGAAGGCGGTCAGGGCCAGTCTCCTCTTCTTGAACAAAGCTGAGAGTATCGTGGCTTCGCACACAATCATGTTCCCCGAGTTCAAACATTGGCAAGACCAAATCAGTATGTTATTGCTCATGAGTATCATGAAACTCAACTGACACTTTATTCTTGTAGAACAAATTCTTGATAGCATAGAACGTCCTCGTGTACTTGTCGGAGTGTTGGGGTATACTGGGAGTGGAAAATCATCCTTAATCAATGCTCTCATTGATGAAGAGATGGTGGTGCCAGCCAATGCCATGCGTGCTTCCACGTCCGTGGTGACTGAAATCTCATGGAACGATTCAGACGATCCGGAAAAAGCCTTCCGCGCTGAGATAGAGTTCATAAGTGAAAAAGAATGGAAAGCCGAAATGGACATCCTACTAGATGATTTGAAGAATGCTACTAAAGGAGAGGATGTGTCAATTAATACCGGCAGCGAGGCTAGTACGGCATTCACGAAGATATCTGCGGTTTGGCCTGGAGTCACTCTGGACAAATTGAAAGGAATGACATCAGAGGAACTCTTTCAAGAGATAGAAGGAGTTTCCAATCATTTGGATTGCAACTTGGATATCTCAGATAGTAAAGCTAAGTCATTCTCACACAGATAAATTCTTATATCGACTCAAACAACAAGCAAGCTTCGTCGAAAGGAATATCCTACTGGCCTTTGGTACGTTGCGTTCGTATCTACACGAAAGCCGAGATATTGAGACATGGTCTCGTTCTGGTTGATCTACCTGGCCTCGGAGATTCGAATACCGGGAGGACACAGGTCGCAAAGAAGTACGTCAAAAATCTCACATATGTATGGGTTGTAGCCGATATAGTCCGCGCAATTGACGACCAGGTTGCAAAGGATCTAATGGGCAAATCCTTCCGGAGACAATTACTCATGGATGGAAAATACGACGACAAGTACGTTACATTTATTATGACGAAGACTGACATGATCAACACTGATGAAGTCATTGAATCGCTTCAACTTCGAGAGCATGACTTGAAAGAGATTCTACTCTGAGAAGAAGAAAGTTTGAAGCAGATCTACAATTGCTAAGAAGCGCTCGATCGAAAAGCTCTTAAAGTTAAGAATATCAACAAGGCTTTGAAAACAATCATGAAGATTTACAAGTCGTCCACAAGTGACAGGGCCATTCTGCGAAAGCGCAAGCATACAGAGGACGACACGACCGATTTATTGCCAGAGAATGAGGAGCAATCGTCTGCTGACTTAGAAACTCCAGAAAAACATATATTGGAAAGGAAGCATCTCGTGAAGAAAAGGGCTCATAGTGTCAAACCTGTGAGAGCTTTGGAGAAAAAGCTTGCTGAAATGAAGCGCACCCTCAAGTTGATCAGAAACGACATCAAAGCTGCTTGTACCCAGGCTCAGAATCGTTACACACAGGAGCATCTCAAAATGGATTTCGAAAATAGGCTCCGAGACTTAGAGCAGGATATTTCTCATGATAATACTGATAAGCGCCAATCTGGAAATGAAGACGCAGAGGAGAATAAAAATTCGGTTCATCATCGTAAGTACTCCAGTACAACACCTCCCAGTGATCTTTTGATGTTGATATGAGATTGCCATACAGAAGGACTTGCTAATCAGCTACATGTTTTCTGTGTGTCTTCAAAGGGGTACCAGAAGCTTGCGGGTCGGTTCAAGCGCGATCGAATTCCGGAAGGATTTGCGTCAGTAGATGATACTTTCATTCCAGGTCTACAACAATACGCAGCAGCTTCTACCTTAACGGCGAGAACAAAGATAGCCGATACTTTCCTGAACGATTTCAATCTTTTAAAGTTGAGTGTCAAATCATGGGCCGAAAATGGCTCTCCCAATTCATTGTCTTCCTCGCAGAAGCACAAGCTCCAAGCTATGTTGGAACAACAGCTAGGAATTCTCAACAAGGTATGGGCTCTTTCCAGTGTAATTTCCGATATCTAATTCCATCTAGTCTTTTGGCTGTGCTTTCGAGACTACAACGTTCCGCATTCGCGAGATCATAAATACGGATATCCTTCCAACTTTGAAGGATTGCATCGAAACTTCCACAATAAAGGCCAGGCAGATTTGTAGAGACCTCACAGAGTCGGACACATCTTTTCAGACCTGGAAAGCAATTTGCCGTAGGCAGGGTAAGTTTAACAACAAAAAAAAGGTAAACTATGACTGGAATGGCGTTCTCTTGGAACCATTCTTGGAATGTCTCGCCAACCCTTGGGATCGAGTTTTCAATGTTCAAATGCGGCACATCCATGATGAATATTCTAGAACTATTGTCGCAGCTATCAACACGTTTTCGACCGACATAAGACCGCTTCTTCACGATATATCGGAGGCTTCTGCATCAAACTTGCCCGTCGAGATTCTAGCCAAAATTCCTTATTTACAGCGTAAAACAACAACTAAAATATCCGCGTCCATGGATTTTACCCAAAGTCAAGCGCAAGAAATTCATCGATTGATTGAGCCATTAATTCAACAGCATATGCGTCCTGCATATCAATCGTGTAGTCTGGAATCAAGTGAGTATTACGATTCACTTAATAATGGCATGATTTCTGATATATACATTTTTTCCAGATACAGGAGCACTTGCTCGCATGAAAGAGCATCTGTTAAGGCACATCAGAACGAGTAACGAAAATATGTACAAGGAGGCATCTAAGTTGCTTAAGAAGAGATTGAACAAGATGACAAAAACTCTCGAGGGGTTATTGTCAAAAACTCATATTGACACGTCAAAAAACCTCAGAAAAGAAATTGAAGACATGATCATGGTGGCGGTTGGAAAGGATGATGAAGCCAGGGAGAAAGTCAGCCGAGTAAGAAATACTTTGTGTAATG
Organism: Botryotinia convoluta; assembly: GCA_004786275.1. Lineage (NCBI taxonomy): Eukaryota > Fungi > Ascomycota > Leotiomycetes > Helotiales > Sclerotiniaceae > Botryotinia > Botryotinia convoluta. The sequence goes on along the minus strand of PQXN01000010.1, from coordinate 249,805 downwards.
ATTTGATACTGGAGCTGAATACCTTGGAAACGGCATGGGTTAGGAGTGCTTCTGAACCAGTGGAAAATCCTATGTCTCTCAACACTGATGGAAAGGTAGAAGATGACAGTGGTGAAGATGGCGAGGGCGATGACTTTACTTGTGATACTGATTGCAGTGATGGTAGTGAAGGCGTGGAGAGTACTAGCGATGAAGTGGAGGGTTCTTGATTCAAGATCGTGGTCTTGCCATTGGAGATGTGCACCATGTGAGTTAGACCACTGACTTTATGGGAGAGGACCACTTTTGTGAGCTTCTTTCACGCACTTATTAGCATTTCCTTATATTTCGACAAATGGCCTAGAGCCTATATTCGGATATTTGTGTCGTTGATTTAATTTTCATTGTTATTCAATTAGGGAGATCTTCGCTCTGCAATGGGTATAAGGTCTTATGCGGAGACGAGGAGGGAGATAGGAGCATCAAGCCGAGTTATTATTGCCTATCTACTTCTATATTTTACATTTTAGCAATAATGAATCTAAATGTCGTTTTACAACCTGATAAATCACCTAGGCTTTGGACGACAACATGTATAAAAGTTACCAACATGAATTTTGACCAAAATAGATCCAACCCGCCTCAAGATTTTCAAGAAATTGGTTGTTCTAGACCCACCATACGGATACCTCCGGAGCTTTAGCCACGGCCTCTCAGACCTCTTTACATGAAGATGTAACCTCTCTGAGCTTGAGAGCGTCTGAAATGGTAGCGCCGCTTGATAGTGAATAGAATGTATTTGGGCGAAAAAATTCTACTTCCGAGGCAAAAATTTACAATACTAATCAAGGCAGCAACTTCCTATTTTCTCGGTGTAATGGAGACCGCATGGCATTCTTTACCACCGATATAGGAATACGAGAGATAATGTAATTGGATGGGAATATCTTGGGAATATCCATAAAAGCTCCGATTCTTTCAAACCCCGAGGATATTTTGAGGCATCAACACATGTAAAGAGAGGCTCGAGGGATTCAAAGAAACGATCAACCAACCTATAATGGACTCGTCATAATCTCAAGCCTACTTTTGCTAATTTGCTGCTCAATGGCGGAAAGATGGAATGAAAGAAAACTTGATCTCGTGAAGTTTTGTGAATGAAATGAAATGAAATGACAATAAAATAAGAATCAATTACTTTACCCAATCACAGATCAAGCACTTTGTCTCTAATCTGTGAAAAAGGGAGAAAGAGAAAGAGAAAAGGTGATTACATACAGAGTAGATAGAATAGTAATCACGTCTTATGTAGTACCAATACAACAAGAGGAGAAATACATCAACCCCCACCAATATACCTTCACGAGACCCTCAACTTGTATTGAATCTGGAAAATATTTCCCATAATAGAGGTCAATTTAATTGATCTGAAAGAGAATAATACCTCAACATACACTCTCTCTTTACATACCTCATAAAACCCCATTTCCGTGATTACTCTCTTTTTGTGTATCATCTTGCTGAATAATAGCATAGCTCTTTACTCTTTACTCTTTAAAATTTGTCATCAATCGATCAATCTAGAGTGGGGCAATCCTCAAGCCAGTCTAAAGATCTCGAAAACCCACCAAAGCCCACAATCCACACAATCCACAATCCGTGATCACTCCGGAATTTGTCTCTTCCACTTAACAACTCGACAACTCAATCCCCAACCTTCAATCCTCAATTCTTCTCCCCAGATCATACCAACCGAAGGGATTTATCATACATTTTGTTTTCAAGGGAATCACATCCACGATCATTCACATCGAATCCTCGAATCCGCGGACCTACGAGATAATCAATTCAATTTAGTCCCTTTTTTTATTAAAAAATCGGGCGCAATTCGGAGAACAAAGAAAAGAATTCGAATAACTTTTTCATCACCTCCCACCTTCCAACCCTTCCAAAAACTTCCATCGAATGATTTCATCTGCAACATCAATATCATAGAGACGAAAAGGCTACGAAAGTCACTCCATATTCTCGAATACATACTTCAAGATGGCATACAATGGTCGGCGGGGTCCGAATGTATCGGAATACATCGCGAATCTCAACGCAATCCCAACACCACAAGATTTACACAATTCCAATCAGGATACATACAATGTAGATGATGAATTGGCTATGTTCACGAACACCGAATTCTACGACATCGACTCGGTCTTGCAGGCACCAAACTTCGACGGAGTTGGAGCACAGTCGACTACGGATAGTGTTGATTTGGATTTAAAGGACATAGATTTCAGTCTTCCAGGTTAGAGATACCCCCATGTCTCCACTGTTTTGCTGTCAAATTTCTGTACTTCTATCATATCGACTCTCTCCTTTCTCTTTGTCTCCTTTACACGGTATCTTTGGGACAACATGTTTCCTCTCTATCTTGTGGACGAAGACTAGGCACACTTTCTAAGCACAAGTGTGTATATCATGTCAAAATAATCGGGATAGGACCCTTTCACATGGGCTGCTATGATCAATTCTCTATTTGAGAAGTTTCACTGGTCAGCTTTTGGCCAATACCTTTACCTGCACATATCCACGTGCACCTAGATTGCATAGGATGAGTATAGTTCTTATCCTCTTGCATTACTTTTCTGCAACGTTCCTCGAACCCTTCCCTCTTTTCTTCTTTCTTACATGCTTTGTAACCCTTTCATTGTGCTGTTTGGTAAGCGCGCACAATTACCGAGTAATGGCGACATATCACGTGTAGTCATTGTTATATGACTAGGGTAATCGATAATTGCTCCACTCTTTGGTCTTCCCAAAAGTCATTAGTGTATCTCCGGTCTAATCCTCGTCTCTTACCCGTTTGCCGTCGCTTGTTGCAGTCTACCTGAAGATCTATAATATAATTCCACATTTATTTCCCTTCTCAAGCATCTTCTTCAAAAAAAGCAGGCAAAGCTAACACCATGATGCTCCATTCAGGTGATTTCAATTTCTCAGACTTCAACACCTTCACCAACAACCACCCTACCAATTTCGGTAATCATGATGGCATGCCTTCGGTAATTCATCCAATTCAAACCAACCATCAAATCTACAATCCTCCTCCCTCATCCGCCGGCTCTCCTACGTCTGCCCTTGTCTCCCCTCAAGTTGGAGAAAAGCGCAAAGCTGAGTCTTTATCTGATGGACGATCCCCCGACTTTGAAGATGCATCACGTATGGCTGCGGAAGAAGACAAACGTCGAAGAAATACGGCCGCTTCAGCTCGCTTCCGAGTTAAGAAGAAGCAACGCGAGCAAGCTCTTGAACAATCAGCGAAAGCTATGAGCGATAAAGTTGCAGCTTTAGAAGGACGCATCAATCAATTAGAAACTGAGAACAAATGGTTGAAGAATTTGATCACGGAGAAGAATGAGAGCAAGGAAGATATTGCCGCATTATGGAAAAAGTACAACAAGGATTCTGGTGACAGGAAAGGCGCTGAACGCAAAGATGGTGTGGGCACAGAAGCTTAAATTGTCTTCTGAAGATGATTTTTTTGTTCATTTGTGCTCATACGTTTCTTGCTTGGTCTTGCGTTTTGCGTTTGCGCCAGTTTGCGCTTGATTGAATTCGCGCCATGGTTGTTTCTGGGAGGTAATTTTCACATATATCACAGCTTGGGATTGGTACATATTTGAATGTGTTGGTGGAAGACGATGGTACGATGGCATGTGGTTGATGATGGATGACTAAATGAAAGCATAACTGGAGTTCCGGATAGTGAAATTTCTCCTGTTCTCATCTCTCAAGTCTACTGGTAGATTTACAGCTTAGATTCACAACTACTGCTACGGCATGGTGTGTAACTCGGCTTACTAGACAGTTAGCTCACCTAAACAAAATGAAACTAAATAAACATACAACAACTTACCTACCTAATTCGTACAAACACATCATTGTGGGATCACAATTCATATTTAGACTTACATGCATTTGAGCACGCCATTACAGTAACAGCTTTGATCCACCGCATCTAACCATAGCCGTAAAAAATGGTGATCCGAATCCCCAAATTCCCCGTTGAATAAAAAAACATCATAACCCCTCCAAATTGCGTGCGTGGGAATTCAAAACTCCCCTCCAAAATACCATCCGCTCCGGCATTTCTGATCAATCAAAAAATCTACGCGTACCGGATAGGAGATGACGTTTTTGATGGGGGTTGTGGGGGATTAGCCGGTATGTAGTTTTGGATTGCCATGGGGAAATGAAAATTAGCCGATTATTGCAAGGGGCTCCGGCTAATTTTTTGCCGGCGAGGTGTGGGAACCGGTATATGGGTGTTGAGTTTATTTTGACTACGATGGTTGTTTTTGGGTGAAAACTTTTGTATGCACTTGAAGAGAGGCTTTTAGTTCTGGTTTGGGCCGCGAAGTCATTGTTCTTTCATGGTTTGAAAGACGAATGAACTGTTGTTGTATGGATTATGACTTGCCGGTTGTTAGCCGGTGCGGCTAGGGTAAGGGAAATGATGTTGTGAACGTTAGTATTCGGATTGATCTTGTTGTTTTCATGTGTTGAGTAGGTGAAATGGATTCTAGAGACTTTTTATGATGTTCGCTTGGGGGTTGAATTGGGAAGCTTTAGGTGTATGAGTGCGGTGAAAACAATGTGCTGTGGATGGAATGGGAGGAGATGGGATGAGAGATTCGCGCACCGCATGTGAGGATACCGGTAAAAACCCTGGGTTCTCTCTCTGGGTAGTAAAGGTGTGATTATTGTGCATTGTGGAAAGACAATTCATACAGAAAGCGCTTTGGTATTCACAGTTGTCGAATGCAACCCTCTACGAATGAGCGCCAAACGCTAGAGAAATGAATTGGAAACAATAGCTACACTTCTTGTACTGAAGTTCCGTTTTGCGCGAGATGGAGTAACTTGGTATTGGGTGTGGCGGATACCGCTAATCGTTGACCTTCTCGACTTGTGTGTTTTTCCCCAACGATGCAAGCGGAAATGCATTCCGAAGGCTACGGATAGGACGAAAAATATCCTAGCCAGGACAGTATCATGAAAGAGGGATAATGAAGGAGAAAGGAAAGCGGTAACAACGCCGAAGAACCAATGTTACCAAGTCAATTGAAAAGGATTTCCCAATTCACCGCAGAGGGTCCTGCACCCGTTCTGGCAACATGCTTGCGATCCTAATGCAGAAGGAGAGTCAATGGTCAAAATTGAAGAAAGGTGTTTTGGTGTCATTCAACCGCCTCAAAAGTGGAGTATTCTGGCCTTCGACGTTAATCTGATAACATGACCACAAAATTCTCAAGGCCAAACCGAAAGGTGGCTAAGGAAGGCATGGGCACAGAAATTTTCGGGTTTAATTCACTTGCACGTCTGCCTGGACAGAAACTTTTTATTGATATTTATAAATTAAATCAGTACGTAGGAAACGGCGGTGTTAACTCATTACAGATCGAAATCAAAACGCCTCCCAATTTTCAGATATAGCAAGAGTAACGTTCAATCCTCGTACTCAGCTCCCATAGAATACTCCTCACGACACACCCTTTTCTCGTGGGTGTGATAGTCCCAATATCCGAGGTCTTCGCGCCGAAGACAATCAACCGATTCCGATAATGAAAGTGAATACAGCAAAAATCCCACACCTCGAAAAATTTGAAACAGTTCAAACAAAGAATTTACCCAGCTCTATAGAACCCAAGCCGACTGCATTTCAACTTCATCGACCTCAAAGAGAAGGGGCCCCATTGACCTCAGATTTATTGAGCTTCAGTTTCCTCACTCTCGACCCCTTGAAGACTGCAATCTTGATCCTTACCAAGATAGACACAATTCATGCAAGCACCTTTGAAGTGGTTTCCAGCCGGGATGGTGGCACCAAGAATGACACAGCTTGCAAAAGGTACAGAACCATCTTGCATGTGGTCAGCGCAATGCGTGCAGATCATTTCTTGCTCCATTTCGGTGCCAGCAGCCTGTCCTGCACAAGCGCGCCAGTGCTCAACATTCGTGTCGGCAATCTCGCCATTCTGAGCGATATACTCTTGTACAGGGATGATGAGTTGCTCAATGCTGAGTTTGCACAGTTGACTGTGGATAGGATCAGAAAGGAACGGAATATTCTCGACAGCATGCGAACAGAATTTATCAGTGATATCTGAAGGCCTAGGTCCTGAAGATGTTGGCCCGGAAGTTCGAGGCTTCTTTGGTGAATTGCGAGGATGGACGAATAAATGGTCATCGGAGCCATCGTCGGACTCAATCACTTCGTCGTCGTCAATCTCATAGTGAGAATCTTGAGCCGATGCTGGTGTTTGATACCTACGCTTGCTGCCGACGGGAGTCATTCCAAGATCTTCAGAAGTATCAGTCGTTTTACCACCGGCAGCTGTACGAGCAGCAAGTTCCCTCCTGCGACACTCGCTCTCGATCTGCATGTCATCAAACTTGGCTTTCCACTTCATACTGTGACGTTCATGGTTTATCTCTGTAGTTTCGATGATACCATGCAAAGGTCCCTTGGTACGCCTTTCCAGTGCCAACTTCAAACCGTTCTCACGACCTGTATTGTACTCACGGAAGATATGTGGCTTCATGTAATCTTTGAAGAGGTCTTCGCGCATCAATCGATCAAAGCACGCCACTCTATCTAGAAAAGGCATCTTGGAGAGCGTTTTCATGAAGTCTTCTGCTGGTTCAACGTTGGCAAAAGCAGCGGTTTTGGGGTCCAATCTACTTGGAAGTATGCGATCAAACCGGTTTTGTGGGATGCTTGGCTGTGAACCGGTCCCCTGAGCCTGTGGAGAGTCTGCCTGTGGACTAATCTGGACTCGAGGTGGTCCCCGCCGAGGTACACGTTGGCTCTGCTGTGTAGATGGAGTACCTGATTGCGCAGATTGTCGGCCGGGCTGTCTTAGCTGTTTGTCTCTCCGTGTGGGCTGCTGTTGTGTCACAGCTGGTGGAGCAGATGCAACAAGTTGCAATGGAGGTCTCGCAATTTCTCTTAATCTGGCCCTACCGCTCGTAAAAGATGTCGATTTACGTTGCTTGGCTGGCTGCTGTGAGCGTTCAGGGTATGCGAACGTCGCGTGAGGCTCAACGCCAGGAAAGCTGCCATGATATTCAGGGACAGTTACAGGGCATTCAGTTGGCTGCTGTGCAACACGACCAGACTGGCTCGTAGCTTGATTCTGGCTCCTTTGCCAAGACTCGGTACGGACACCAGTAGGCGATGGATTGGTATCATGGAGCTCTTGGGCTGGAACGGGAGAAGTGTCGCTAAATCTGCGGCTATCCATAGCTCCCAGTGCGTCCTCGATTAATGCACCGCTCAGTTGACGTGCTCGTGATGCATTCATGGAAGGAGTTTGATACTGTGCAGCTTGCTCCGAAAGTTGGCTTGGAACCTGTACTCGTTGTTGTGACTCTCTGGCATCACGAACCGGGACAGATGCTGGATCGCTGTGTCTACGTCCATCTGAACGTATTGGTGAACGCGTGGTCGATACATCAGTTTGTTGACGTGCAACTGGTAAAGTACCTTGATCCGGGCCATCATTTTGTTGCTGTTGGAGTTGTCCTCCTTGAATCATTCCAGCATCTTGACCCAAATTGTCACCCAATGTACAAGAAGGAGCGTTTTGGATGTCATTAGATTGTTGTGCCAATGGGACATCGCTGCCAATCGCTGGGTCTATTGATGGGCCATCATATTGCCAGTTATCGCGATATGCGAGAGGAACACTTTGCAGCGTTGCTGTGGGTAAAGAGTCTAAAGGTAATTGCATGCCAAGACCAGTGGCAGTGTATGAAAGTCCCTGTTCCAATACCCAGTGACCTGCAGGTGGCGCGCTCAGTGAACGGTTAAGTTGAGCTGTCATTGTTTCATTGAAAAATCCAGCTTGATATTGTTCACCTTGAGACGTTGACTCTTGTTGTGGAGCTTCACCATTTTGGGTGCTGCTAGCAAACTGAGTGGAAGTGCCAAAGGGAGAATTTTCAACCTGAATTGGCGATTGTAAATCTGCAGGCGCATCACTGCCAACTGATGAAATGATGTGCGTCTGATATCTTGATGGAACTGGTGTTCCGAAACCAGTAGCACTGGCATCCATGTTACAGTCGTCTAATAATTCGCCTATTGGCGTATCCTGTTGCGAGACAGAAAAATTGCCACGTCCGAAAGCGTTCTGGAGGCTCGGATTATAGAGAATCTCGTCAGGAGTTGAATAAATCTCAAGACCTGTCATGTTTGGGAGTCCTCCATTGCTCTGTGTATCAAAGTTGTTTACATTTGAGCTGTATTGGCGAGGCGATCGTGGCATTTGAGGTAGGACCGCGGAAGCATGTGTATTCTGGCGTAAACCTGAGGTCGAGAACCAGCCTTGGGATGAACCTTCTACATGTTGGCTGTTTTCATAGGGCCACTCTGCTTGAAACTTAGTGGGGGTCGGATTCGTGGAGGACGTGTCAGTGCTGGCTGTGGCTTTTATCCCTTCTATAAGACACAAGTTAGCAACTAAAGGTCCCGATGCGGAGAGAGCAAGCGAAGGAAATATCAACAGATTCGGAAACTTACCATTTACGTCATTGCTAGTCGAAACCGCAATGGGAAGGGAGACTTGCTGGTTGTTGTACCAAAAGAGGTCATCTCCTCCGTTGTAGTTGTGAGACATCTTGCTGATGGCTTCGTGTATTTCAGTTGCACAGTTGCAGTGTTTACAATGCTTCTTGGTATAAGAATAAGAAGGCTAGCTATTGTAATAGAATACGTCAGTCTTAAATAGGTGGGTAGTGGTAAATATTTCCCAAGAGTCGACTGTTTTTTCAAGGTAGTTCAATGATGGGAAGGAAAGAATTGGAGTTGTTTCTCAAGGAGTGTTTAAAGGTCTGGTTATCTGCGAAAAGATCCTTTTGAGTCGAGTCGAGTCGAGAGAAGGGACCTGGTTGCTATACTAAATAGAAATACCTACAATACTTGCTTAGCGAGACTAACAATACGGCAGCTTGGTAGACGAAAACGAGACATTCAACTTCAGAGCGTGAATTATTTGCTGGAATAGATCACCCAAACGTAAGTCATTTCTCTCTGGCAAGATAATTGGCGGGAACCTGAAGGTATAGTTCCATATTTTTTCACATTGTGAATAGAATGGCTTGTACAGGATATCCGGTGTATCTCATAAGTTTTTTTAGTGGGCCAATTTCATGCTGCTTCACAGAGATTGACCAATTCAAAGGTTTCTCTATAGACATGATGACCACGCAAGCATATAGTACAGTACATCAAAAGATAATGCACATGGCAAGAAAAGAAGATATCTTTGTGGTGTACCCTTCCTATACATCTACAAACTGTTTTTCACTTGCGAACCATTTCATGCACCAATTCTGAAGGGAAATTCGATAAAGTCGGTCAGTTTGTGTGTTTTTCATCAAGTGTTGGCCTACTGCAGGATGTAAGGATGTTTTGAAAGTTCATTGAGGATCTGTGAAGGAGATGAAGTGAACTGAATAATTGACAATGCAAGCAAGCTGTATGAGAGCATCTTCGCTCCATTTTCAACTCTTAGATAGTTTTGCAGCTTGACTACTAGTTCTTCCATTAAACAACCAAAGCAGATATAACAACAGTAAGTATTAAAAAACGTATAGTCAATCATCAGAACAAGAAAACAAATACAAAGCTGTTTTTGAAGATATTGCATAGGCGTAGGGAATCGAGGAACGGGGGCATCGTTCAAATTGAAGCAAAGTAGCGGTTTTGTTTGCGTTATAAAACGGCCAAGGGACAAAAAGTTGATGTGCTCCATAAGGTGAGTCTCTTCAATGACTTCTCATGCCATCAAGCATTTGCAGAGCAAGAGAAAGTTTGAATCAGGCTGATTCTGACGATCTATCCGGCTATCATTTCTTCTTCTGTACTCAATATTTCTGCAACTTGTTTGATCTCCACTGCAAGCGCGGCACGAATCATTTAGAGTAAGTCTTCATGGCCCTCACTCCCGTTTTTCAAAGGTATATTGCTAGCGATCGGAGTATCATGTCAATCACAAATACCTACTTCTACGCCCAAACTTCGAGTCTCGTGACTAGTGACTTGTGATTGTGTTGAGTAAGCATCAGCAACAAAGCCGCTTTCGAAATGATGCTGACGGACACTTGCTGGCCGGGCTTTCTTTATGCGATGCCATGACGTTCCAGGCTGAAAGTCGGGTTACTCAGCTTGTTATGCCCTTGCATTCGAATCAGAATGTATGTTGTGTTCTCAAAAATTCGGCATTTCACGGAACGTATTGTTCCATTGTTTCAAATATACAATTTTCAGCCTTATCTTGAGAAAGCTATTGATCATCTATGCATGTCAGTAAATATCCGGCAGCCACATGGTCTTGTGCTCTTCATATGATATTGGAGTTTCCCGTGAGTGTCAGTGATCATGAGAATTGCGCCTTAGAAGCCACTAAAAACGTCTTGTCCTACTCGATTTCGAGGATATTAGCATCTACTACATGAAATATATCCATTTGATAGGTAATCGGACCGTCGCCCTACTCATGCCAAGAATGTGACGAGTAGAAAAATGTTGTGGTGAGATTTGATCTGACTGTTGGCAAGTGACACGGTTTCTGGTTGAAGAACTTCAGCCTAAGTATATTCAAGGCTTTACCTAAGGTTCCCAAAAGCCTTGATCCATAATTTCTTGATATCAAAGTTGAGAGAGTGAGCAATTGGATGGATGAGTGAGTAAGTGAGTGAGTGAGTGTGGCATCTCACATCGGTGATAGTGATGGTGATGGTGATATGTAAACATGTATGAAAGTGAAATAGGATTGAAAGGAGTAAGATTGAAGTGTCAGGAGCTCACCAGTCGTCACTTCTTGATAACACATCAAAAATAAAGGAAGTGGCGACACGTGATCACCTGATTAACATTGGGCATTAAAAGACTTGACCAATCATTAATCTTAAAACTAATCACAAGCGCTATCTTACGCGCTAACCGCTATCTGGCTTCTACTTTAGTCTGATCCATAATTGTTTCGCGAAACGATAACTACCAGGTAATGCTTTGAGTTTGACTGACTTGTCCGGCACTAGCAAAATAAGCTCCGCAATGACTGAGATAAGACAAAATTTCGCAATCATGTCGAACTTCATTCCTTTATTATTCGATAACATATTCTCCGAGTTTAAATTTCAAGCTTGTGAATTACACTCATCACTTTTGAGGGTTTTCAACAATATCAGACCAAAGATCGCCCGAGCCCCACCCTTGTTACATAATTTCAAGGGTTTATGGCACTTCGAAGTAACTAGCGGTCTTGTTTTCGTCACTGTTTGTTCGTCCCATACGGTCAAGGGAATAAATCATCAAGAGAAGTGCAAGTTCGATGGGTATGCAAACAATTTTGGTATGAAGTGAATACACCTACCATATGCTGATACAATCAACTTAGGTTTACAGTCGCTCAACATGAGCGGAATAAGCTTAGGCCGTCTTTGCTGGGTCTTTATGCTCTGCATCTCACATGGTGTTAGCTCTTCTACCGTCACAAACACTGGCAATCGTGGAGCAGTGGCGAGTGAAAGCAAAATTTGCAGTGAGGTCGGAGCGGAACTTATAGAGAGAGGTGTAAGTGACTTCCCTATTAACAATCGATTTGAGACTTATCACGTGGGTGGTATAGGGAAATGCCGCAGATGCTATGGTTGGCACCACTCTATGCGTTGGTGTCATCGGTAAGGCAGTTCCTCATTTTTAAGAATCGTCCCCCAGTATTAGGCTTACAGATTCACTTAAGGAATGTATCACAGTGGCATAGGTGGAGGGGGCTTTATGCTAGTACGTAGCTCAGAAGGGGAATACGAAACCATAGGTAAGATCCACGGAAGGTTCACTTTGTTTTCACCTAGCTTACACTCCAGCAGACTATAGAGAGACAGCTCCAGCCGCTGCATATCGAGACATGTTTAAAAAGGATCGCAGAAAAGCTGTGGTTGGTGGAGATGCAGTTGCTGTTCCAGGTGACCTTCGAGGACTTGAATATCTTCATAATAAATATGGGGTATGTACTTCTTCATTTTGAGACGATGATGCTTAACTGATATTCACCAGCAACTACCTTGGCAAATCGTTTGCAATCCAGCTGTACATATTGCTAGAAACGGTTTTCCTGGTATGTAGCTTTCACAACTTTTCATGTACGTCACTAATCTGGACTAGTGACGGAAGATACAGTTTACTACATGCAAGCAGTTAAGAATCAAGTCGGTTGGAATTTTCTTGAAGAAGATCCAAACTGGGCTATGGACTTCGCTCCGAATGGTACACTCCTTGAATTGGGTGATATAATGAAAAGAGAGCGATATGCCAATACGCTAGAGACGATTGCTAACAAAGGAGCTTCGGCATTCTACGAAGGGGAGATTGCAGAAGCAACAATTGCAACCATAAAGGCCACAAATGGAACCATGACTCTGGCCGATCTCAAAGATTACGAAATCAAGATTCGTAATCCCATCAACATCACTTATCGTGGCTACACTATCCATTCAACCGGCACTCCCTCCGGCGGTTCCATAGCCCTGAGCATTCTTAAGACCATTGAAGGATATGACATGTATACAGAATCCGATTTATTTCTGAATACCCATCGACTCGATGAAGCCATGCGTTTTTCATATGCCGCTCATTCCGAGCTAGGAGACCCGTCATTCTTTGACGAGATGGTTAGATTCGAAGAAGGAATCATTTCAGCTGAGACTGCAGATTCTAATAGACGAAAGATCCTAGACGATAAGACACAAGACGTTGGAAGGTACAATCCAGAAAGGTGGGATATCATGGAAAATCATGGAACATCGCATATGGTTGCTACCGATGCTTCTGGCCTCTCAATAACCTCAACATCAACCGTCAATTTACTTTTCGGTTCTGCCGTTATGGTTCCTGAGACTGGTGTGTTATCCTGAACAATTCTTCTCTTTTTTTCAGTTCATGACTTGCAGAGCTAATTTGTCTCTTCACCCACGTTTCGAAACATATTGAATCAATAATTTTGCTAACAATTTTACAGGGGTAATTCTTAATAACGAGATGGACGATTTCTCCATCCCTGGCGTTCCCAATTACTTTGGTTTCGTCCCTTCACCTATGAACTATGTTCGTCCTGGGTAAGTCCGAGCCTCCCTTTGCGTACAGATCTACCATTCATTAACCATTAAAATTAGTGCCCGCCCCATGAGTTCCATCTCCCCCATTCACATCTCCCACCCCAATGGCTCCCACTTCCTTTCCATCGGCGCCGCCGGTGGATCACGAATCCCCACGTCAACAATCCAAGCCATCATCAACATTATCGATCACGGCATGTCTCTCGAAGAAGCACTAAAGCAACCTAGAATGCATGATCAATTACTACCCGAAAGAACGACCGTAGAACCGGGATTTGATGAAGAATTGCAGGAATATTTGAAGGAAAGAGGACACAAAGTTGGGAAAGCAAGTGGAAGAGAGAGTGCTGTACAAGGTGTGAGAGTTTGGGGTGATCTCTCGATTGAGGGAGAAGGGTTGGCTGGAGAAGGATGGTTGGAGGCTATTGGAGAGCCGAGACAGAAGGCGAGTGGGGGAGTTGGTGTATGAGTGTCTTGAAGAATTTGAGCTGGTGGAGGCGGATGGAGGAAGGTGCGCCCCGCGCGGTTAAATTGCACAAACCCCCTCTTTTACGACTGCTAACCTTGGTTGAGCTTCATCATATGAAGCTCATGATCTAGAACGAAGATCATTAGAATTTCTTTTCTTTACAGAAACGCCGATAGAATTTTGGATGAGGTATATGGAAAGAATATGGATATAGTTAGAGTTGGTATCACTCAGATCAGCTTTTAGAGTTGCCTAGAAAGACAGACGGGCTCGCATCGATACCACATCAGCGAAATCATAGAAACAACACATACAATCAATCATTTATTTATCTTAGACGAGAGAGTTGTTGATCTGATGTCATCATTCTCCTCCATCTGAAGTCTACAATGTTGCAGTATCGTCTGAAGTATAACGTGAACAGTTTCTTATATATTTTGGTATTTGCTATATATTTATTTGCATATGTATTCTATCAATTCCCGACCACCAACAAGTCATAACATTGAACCATATGAATTATATTAAATCCAGACTTTCTATTGAGTTCTCCTAATCCCTTCCCATTTCCTCCTTAACGTCACTAACTCTTCCATACCTACAATCCACTTCTTCGCAAACTCCGCTTCTGTAAATCTTTGAGCCGATTTCCTCGCTCTCAATCTCATCGCTATCTTATCTTCTCGTGGGAGTGCTAGTGCGCTCTCGAAACCTTCAGCAAATTGTTCTGCTGTTGATGCATGAAAGCCTACATTCAGGGATTAGTTATGCTTCAAACAAGCGAGATGGAAAGGGGTAGGAAGCAAGAGGTAAAAACATGCCTGTAGGCAAACCATCAATTTTTGTAACAATATCTCTCTTTGGGCCACCACTGTCATGAACAACACTAATCAATCCTGCCGCCTGGTACTCCACAACTCCAATTCCAAAATGCTCATTCCACATCCCGTTGACTCCAACACTGGCTTTGCCTAACCATTTCAGAATATCCGGCCAAGGTGCATCCAAATGGAATTCAACATCGTCTTTAACTTGTAGTTCGTTTGCTAGCAGGCGCAATTGATATACGCGCTTTGAATCAGAGTCATCGCGAACACTGCCGATAAGAATAAGTTTTGCGCCTTTGGCTGCGGGGGATTTAGTGGTTTTGAACGCTGCGAAAGCGGTTAAAATGAGTGTATGATTTTTTTCTGGGCGGAATTGCGCAATATAGAGAAGAGCTGGTTGACGTATTGCTTCGGATTCGGGGGTAACAGAGATCTTCTCCTCAAGCTCTTCCACAGCTACAGGAGGGAAGACTGCTGTTGCGATGGGCTTCTTTAATTCGCGTCGCCATTCTCCCCATAATGATGTTATATGATCGAGTGTCCAATTAGAATTTGTGAGAACTACATCGATTGATGCTCCGACCCAGGTATAAAACTTGGCAAATATCTTCCAATAAAGCTTCTTTGCCTCTCCTCTTAACCCGGTTCCCTTTCCAGCGTTCACACCTTGCTTCCCGGTGGCAGATGTAGGATCTAAAGAGCCTAGCATATCTGTCGAAATGGTTGGGTAATGTACGTATGCTCCAGTCGGTACTTCGGGGAACAAAATCTTGCAGAATCCAAGTGCAAAAGCATAGCCCATTGTATCCACAAAAATATCGGGGACAACCAGAGAGAACGCATCCCATGCAAGTATGAGAGATCCAGTTGATTGACCTAGAAGTGTGAAATGAGGCCATGTGGAAGCTAAAACCCAATGTCTAGTTGTGAGGTATAAGAAGGTAATCGTTGGTGGATGGAGTTGAATATTGAAACGATCCTATCAGCTATAATCAGCCGGCGCATTCTGTAAGAATAGTAGCCACTCCATACCTTCACTCTAGCAATGATCTGCGATTTATCCACATCATGATCTCCGGTATAGACAATACATTTCGCATTCGGCCATCGTTTTTGGGTTGCTAAAACTGCAGCCCATAAAACACGTTCACCACCACCTCCAGCATTACTGAATTAATGTTAGCCAAGTCAATATGAATTCAAGCAAAAAAAGTATCTTCATACCAGAAGGGGTGAAAGAATCCAACAATGCCATCCCATTCCTTATCATCCTTCCCTCCCGTTCCACTCGTAGATTCTGTATTCTCCCAATCATCACTATCCCGACTCTTTTCCTTGTTCTCCCTATACTCCCTCTGATCAATCTCCACCCTTTCCAAAACTTGAGCTTTCCTCCCAGCTGTCTTTTGCCTCAAGTAGAACCCCACCGTGCGTCCGACATAACCTACAAGCTTCGGGCCTCCTAAAAGAACAATCAAAGGTGTCGCACCAAGAATCAAGGCTACTAGAATTGTCCATTTGGTATCCAGCCCAAATGTCCACATATCGCTACCGTCTGGAGCTTTGCATGATTCCGCCATAACTTTTTGAACGTTCAAGTAAGAAGGGAGGGGAGGGGGGTTTTATCTCGAGTTTCCAGGGTTACTGTGTCACTTTAGCTGTGACGCGCAGGCGGTGGAGCGTGCGGCCGCGTATACCGATGCGGGGCCTCTTTTTTCAAGGATGACATGTGAACGGAACTTCTGACTTGAGAAAATCAAATGTTCAAGCTATGCTGACAAGAATATTGAGAAATTGATCGTTGCTCTTGATTTGATTGTCTCTTTACGGCGCAGAGAATAGAAGTCAAATCACGATGTCTACATTATTTCAGCCGGCCCGCACGTTAATGCACCCTTCTACCAGCTCAAAAATCCCGAGAGTATTCTTACAACTTCCTCCGACTTATCGATCATTCCATGCCTCCCCACGAACTCAGTCTCTCGATTCTGTATTAATAGCTACACATGGAGTTCTAGAAGGATTGCATTCTTTTACTGGCCTGCCATGGGCTTTTACGTTACCTCTCACTGCTTTATCTATTCGGACCGTCCTTATCTTCCCACTCGGCATCAATTCACGACGAGCTGCGCAAAAACAAATCGACTTAATGCCCCTCATGAATGCATGGCAACATCAATTTAGAAAACAATCAATACAAGAGGTTGGCCATTTGGGACCGAATGCGGCAAATCAGTTTGTTAAGGATAGAATGAATAAGAAGAAGAGGGAACTCTATTCAAGATACAATTGTGGTACTTGGAAACATTATCTGCCATTTTTGCAATTGCCCGTCTGGATGATCGCTGTAGAGACGATTCGAAAAATGTGCGGCGCACATGATGGATTATTGAAATGGATAGAATCGCTGTTCACACCGAGTAAAGCAAATGAGGCAACGGCTACTACAGATCTGGACCTGGGCTCTCTACTATTAGAGCCAACCTTCGCGACAGAAGGGGCATTGTGGTTTCCCAATCTTCTCATCTCAGATCCAATGCTGATACTACCTTTCATGCTCTCTGGGTCCATTCTATTGAATCTCACAAGCCAGGGGAAACCTAAGAGTGTATTCATGAGGAGATTAATGAATTCGTTGAAGGTAGTCGCTCTTGCAATT
Organism: Botryotinia convoluta; assembly: GCA_004786275.1. Lineage (NCBI taxonomy): Eukaryota > Fungi > Ascomycota > Leotiomycetes > Helotiales > Sclerotiniaceae > Botryotinia > Botryotinia convoluta. The sequence goes on along the minus strand of PQXN01000010.1, from coordinate 232,689 downwards.
ATTCCACTTACATTGCAGATGCCGAGTGCAATGTTGGTGTATTGGACATCTTCCTCTTTGCTTGCTTTTGGACAAGCCAAGATGTTGGATGTTTTTATGCCGATTAGAAAACCTGTAGTACCATGTAAAGGGGGTCAGCCTGTTAGATATGCAGGTACCAGGGAGAGGAGTCAAAGATATAGTATGGTTGCTATGGACAATAGGCAGTAATGATCTGAATAACTGATATACCCTGCGAGAGATGAATAATGATCGGCGTTAGAGTCAAGAAAGGAATGAAGCATGCGATTTCGAACTTGAAGGATTGAGCAGCGAAACGTAACCCATATTGGCAGCACAAAAAGGAGTGGAACATTGGTGCGGGCAAATGGATAATTTGAGACGAATCTAATCGTCGACTGGGGGACGCAAATCAGTAGTGCAAAGCTACCTAGTACGATTAGATAGCTATGCTTTTTCGTAACAGTTCCAACTGTCAAAGTACGTACCTCACCATCATCTACAATATCCAGACAATTTGTGACATATAATATACTGCCATACTTCTCTCTTGCCCCCTCGCCCCCATCTTCCCATAGATATCTATTACAGCAAGATAATGAATTGACTGGATTCACTCGTGTAACTTTTCAGCCTTTTAGTCAAAGTTCCAACCACTTACTGCCCATCCTTGTTCCAATAAAAAACACGCTAGCATAGTATTGTGTACGCTAGATTACCAATTAGCACTTATTTTCAACGCGTTCTTGCGAAGTGTGGAAAAGTCGCGTAAAGTGTTCCCTCTTAAAAACACTTGGGATCCATTCTCATAAACTCTTCCTTTGTTTTTTCCTCAAGAACGATCTCCTCTTACATTTCAATCTACAATACATCCTCTCTTTTTCTATTCAAAGGTTGATTGATTATAGGCTTGACTGTAATCAAGTTTATTTATTATTTCTAATTTAATAGTGGTTTGCTTTCCACTCATCTTTTTCCTTCACCGTCCGGTTTGATTAACCCCTCCAAAATTTACAACGGAATCTACAAACAAAACCGTCGCCATCATGTATGTCTATAAGAGAGGTATGTACACTGATTAAAAGTCCCTCTTTTTGCCTGTACTCATTACATTTAGATGGGCGTAAGGAACGCGTTCAATTCGATAAAATCACAGCTCGTGTGTCAAGATTGTGTTATGGTCTCGATCCTGATCATATAGATGCTGCTGCCATTACCCAAAAGGTCATTTCTGGTGTCTACCAAGGTGTTAATACTATTGAGCTTGACAACCTCGTAAGTTGACTCCTCTCTCACAAGAACACACCGAGACTAGTTCTCGCTCCAAGGAACACTGCTGACTTCATCCAAAGGCCGCAGAAACTGCTGCATATATGACAGTCACCCATCCCGATTATGCCATTTTAGCTGCTCGTATTGCAGTTTCAAACCTTCACAAACAAACCAAGAAACAATTTTCCCACGTTATCCGCGATTTATACCAATATACAAACCCAAGAAATGGCACAGCATCTCCTATGATTAGCAAGCAAACTTACGAGTGTGTTATGAGACATGAAGAGGAACTCAACTCTGCCATCGTCTATGACCGAGATTTCAATTACCAATATTTCGGATTCAAGACCCTCGAGCGATCATATCTCTTACGTCTTGATGGCAAAGTTGCAGAGCGTCCACAACAGATGATCATGCGTGTTGCCGTCGGTATTCACGGTGATGACATCGAAAGTGCCATCGAAACTTATAACTTGATGTCCAACAAGTACTTTACACACGCTTCCCCAACACTCTTCTCTGCAGGTACTCCACAAGCACAACTTTCATCATGCTTCCTCATCGATATGAAGGAGGACAGTATTGATGGTATCTACGATACTTTGAAGATCTGTGCCATGATCTCAAAGAATGCTGGTGGTATTGGTCTTAACATTCACAGAATTCGTGCTACTGGCGCATACATCGCTGGTACCAACGGAAACTCCAACGGTATTGTTCCTATGCTCAGAGTTTTCAACAACACTGCCAGATATGTTGACCAAGGTGGTAACAAGCGCCCTGGTGCTTTTGCTGTCTACCTTGAGCCATGGCATGCGGATGTTTTCGAGTTTCTTGATCTGCGCAAAAACCACGGTAAGGAAGAAGTTCGTGCACGCGATCTCTTCTATGCCTTGTGGATTCCTGATCTGTTCATGAAACGTGTTGAAAAGAACGGAGAGTGGACTTTGATGTGCCCGAATGAGTGCCCTGGTTTGGCAGATGTTTATGGCGAGGAGTTCGAGGCTCTCTACGAAAGTTATGAGAAGGCAGGCAAGGGTCGCAAGACTATCAAGGCACAAAAGCTTTGGTACTCTATTCTGGAGGCTCAAACCGAGACCGGAAACCCTTTCATGCTTTACAAAGATGCATGCAACAAGAAGAGCAACCAAAAGAACCTTGGTACTATTCGCAGCTCCAACTTGTGCACAGAGATTGTCGAGTACTCTGCACCAGATGAAGTTGCTTGCTGTAACTTGGCTTCCATTGCTTTACCAACCTTTGTCAACATGAATGAGGGAACTTATGATTTCCAGAAGCTTCACGAGGTTGTTCAAGTCGTTGTTAGAAACTTGAACAAGATCATTGACATCAACTACTATCCCGTCCCAGAAGCCAGAAAAAGCAATTTCCGTCACCGACCTATCGCTGTTGGTGTTCAAGGTCTTGCTGATGCTTTCTTGGCCCTTCGTCTTCCATTTGACTCCCCAGAAGCCAAGCACCTCAACATTCAAATTTTCGAGACCATCTACCACGCTGCCTTGACCTCATCCGTCGAAATTGCAAAGGAACTTGGCCCATACGAAACTTACCAAGGCTCCCCAGTCTCCAAGGGTGAACTCCAATATGACATGTGGGGTGTTACACCTACTGACTTGTGGGATTGGGATTCTTTGAAGCAATCCATCAAGCAACACGGAGTTCGCAACTCGCTTCTCGTTGCACCTATGCCAACTGCCAGTACTTCTCAAATTCTTGGCTTCAACGAATGTTTCGAGCCATACACTTCGAACATCTATTCCCGTCGTGTTCTTGCCGGAGAGTTCCAAGTCGTCAACCCATGGCTCCTCAAGGACCTTGTCGATATGGGTCTCTGGTCCGACAACATGAAGAACCGTATCATCGCTGATGGTGGATCTATTCAAAATATCCCCAACATTCCAGCTGACATCAAGGCCCTTTACAAGACCGTTTGGGAAATTTCTCAACGAACAATCGTTCAAATGGCTGCTGATCGTGGTGCGTTTATCGATCAATCTCAATCAATGAACATTCACATGAAGGATCCTACAATGGGCAAGATCACATCTATGCACTTTGCTGGTTGGAAATTGGGCTTGAAGACCGGAATGTACTATTTACGTACTATGGCTGCTTCAGCACCTATTCAATTCACCGTCGATCAAGAAGCTCTTCTTGTAGCTGATACCAACGTCGCGCGTGAACGTACCTTGAAGAAGCGCACTCTACCATCTTCCGGTTATGTCTCAAGCGCTTCGTCAATCAACGGCGGTGGCCCAAGACCTATGTATGCTGGTAAATCATCCGCACAATCCATCGGTGCACCAAAGGATGTACCAACACCAAGCATTACACCTCCACTTGCGTCAAGCAAGGAAACTCACACTCCAGTTGCTAAGACTCCTTTCAAGGCTGATGTAGAGGAGGGTGATAGTCCAAAAGCACTCGCTACTGAGCCTACTGATGCAGTTCCTAAGGAGGAAGAATTGCTTGAGTCAAGTGTTGAGAAGAAGACCCAAGATGAGGATCAAGGCAAGGACAGTACCGATAGAGAGTATGATATCTATGCTGATGCCAAGTTGCAATGTAAGTTTTCTCTATTCTCTTCTCATCAAATATTATACATACTAATAAACACATAGGTAGCATTGATAACAAAGAGGAATGCATGATGTGCAGTGGATAGAATAAATATGTTGGATGAGAGATGAGTAAAGCTCACGCTTTGGTGCTTTTGGTTTTGGGGAAAGGGGGGTAATAAGGCGTTGATTTATTGATTGATTGTCACTTTTTACGGGAATGGCAGGATGGATGGATGGATAAACAATATGATTATTATGCAGGTACGATATCGATGTTGTATGAATAATTGAGGATACGGGGGGAAGAAATTAGTCTTGAGGAACATATGCAATTATGGGAAGTTACTCAGTACTTTAGTCTAGATAGTTCATTGCTATGCCTGTTTTCTAAATTGGCTGTGTGCGTAGTGAAGATGTGGTGCAATGCCTTTGGGTATACCCCGAGGATAGTTCAGAAGAGTGAGATGTGAAATCAGCTACCCCGCCCCCTCCCGCTTCCACTCCTCTCCCATCTATAACTCATCACACTCTTCTCTTCCTCTCATACCCTCTTATTTACCTAATTCGCTTCCCCTTATACTCCCACTCCCATACCCTGCCCTACTCTCAATCCCCAAGTTTTCCCACACGTGATAACAAAAGTTCCTCGGTGTATTCGAGGTACCTAATTCTTTCTTCTGTGCTTCCAGAAAATAGCATCAGAGGCCTTGATCTGATCTCCCCTGCTAATTCCTTATTCATCTGTCAACTTATGCTTATGTTGAGCCCGTTAATGACTTTAATCCATACTCTTGCAACTTCTCAACTATCCCTTCCTTTCTTTTCTTTTGCGATTGTTTGTATTGTATGTAATATATGTAGATACTACCTAGGTAGTTTTACTATATACCTAACAAATATGAGTATAAGTTTACACTTACTCACTCCCCTATTCATAAATCCAAATCTCTCACCATCGCTTCTCCGTCTTTCGAGTCCCACAAGCTTCTCCCCTCCCCCCATCTCCTCTTTTCCACCTTACCCCCGACTTCCAATTTCAGAATTCACAGTACATACATTTCCATTATATTCTATCCAAGTAAACCACCAATTCGACGTGCTGATCTATCGATATAAATATAAATGATCAGAGTCTAAGATGTAGAATATTTTTCGCAAAAGAAGTGGTGCATAGATACATAGATACTCGAATACATACCAGCAGCACAAGCAAATGCATACACATACACATACACATATACTCAAGCTCAAACTCAAACCCAAACTCGATCCATACCCAACTTTAGTATACTATACTATATCATCATCCCCCTCGTAGTCTCTCTATTATCTACTACATAGGTACATAGCGTGCGTCACTGACCTGGTTTCGCCTCCCGCCTGTTGGAATATTTCCTGCCGGCCAGCCCCGTACCCGGAGCAAAGCATTATAATCTAAGTACCTTTGCTAACTTTACACTTCTCCCTTCACTGCCGAGTCCCGCTTCATTTCGTACCCAGTGACCAAACTCCAATCCGTTCAATCTAAGCCAAGCCAAGCCAGCGCGAACGCGAACGCGTATGCTCTACACTTGACAATCTACTAAATGAGTAACATTGGTAGAGATCAGTTCGGCATTCATTCGTCATCTCCATTATACTTCGACACCACAAGAAAATTGTTTCACCACATCACAAAAAGGTATCAATAAAAACTTTTAATAGTATTAACCATCATTTTTTAAACTATTTGTTACAGTTCATAATTCGTATCATCAATCATGCTTGAAGCAGAATGAGTACTATTTGCCTGTCCATCCATACCATGCCATGCCATGATCTCATTAATCCACCATTAAATTTCCATTAACATCCGCGGATTACCCCCAATTGTTATTACCATGTCTATGGCGTCATGTGCATAGCTTCATATGATATGTATGACCAGAAATCCCATCCATACCTATCATCAAATGCCCCCATACCATCCATCGTGAAAGTCGTCAAAAGTTAAAGAAAGAAATTGTAAAATAGTATGATCAAGAATCGAAAAAATAAGAGAAGGGTATCGTTGCGAGTCCAACTACACTCAAATTCCATTATATTCACCTTCAGAAGCATTGCCATATCAAAAAGATAAGGAAATGGACATCATGAAGTTGTTTACAAGAAAAGAGCAGCGATACCAGCAGCAGCCATCAAACCAGTAGCACCTGTTGGGAGGGAACCCATGGCGGATGAGGTTGCGGATGCTGCAGCGCTACCAGCGGCAGAGGTGGCGGAAGAGGCTCTGCTGGTGGCAGATGAAGCCAAGCTGGAAGCACCTGAAGTCAAGCTAGAGGCGGCAGATGAGGCTGAGGATTCGATGGAAGAGATAGCAGATCCGGCGCTAGAGGAAATAGCAGAAGCGGAGGAAGCAGCCTCGGAAGAAACGCTGGCAACAGCTCCAATACCAGAGATGGTGGTGGATCCTACAGTGGTCTCAAAAGTGGAGGAATCGCTGGTGACGGTGGAGACGATAGCAGAGGTGGTGATGGCAGAGGAGATACCGCTGTCAGTTGGGCTTGGAGTGCTGTAGATGGTGGAAGATCCGACAGTAGACTCGAAGGTAGAATCATCACTAGTAATGGTGGAGACGACCGCTTCGGTAGAGATTGGAGTAGAGGATACAACAGCAATGCCGCCGGCACCGTAAATTGTAGTAGAACCAATGGTGGTTGTGATGGTCTCAGAACCAGAGGTAACGGTTGCAAGGAGAGCAGAGGTGGTGATGGCAGAAGAGCTGGCAGCAGCCTATTGAATTTTGTTAGTGACTATTCAAATTCACTTGACGATGATATCATTGTTGAAATCAATCTATTACTGAACGCGCAAATTTTCTTTGTCGTTGGAAATATTCGGGGAATAACCACCAAAGACCCCACAAATAGAAACTGACGTCACGCCATAGAGAGAAAGAATGAATAAAACTTACAGAGGACTCAGCTGAACCACTGCCAGAAGCAGAGGCGGTAGAAGTAGCCAAGGTGGATGACTCGGCGGAACCAGTAGAAGAGACAGCTATCGAGTGTTAGGATAAGATCAAATTGAAACTTGAAATCAGGAATATCATACCTGCGCAGTAGCTTTGGCCGTAGGCGATAACGGAAACAGCAGCTTCAGTACCACATGCGGCATTGGAGCAATCACGGATACCGTAGGCAAAGTCTGGCTTGGTGCAAAGACAGGCGGCATCAGGGGAAGAGCATCCAAGAGCTTGAGCTTGAGCGAGCATGTTGCTGATGCAAGTTTGCTATAGAGATAAGATTAGTCATTGAATATGGAAGAGAAAAAAGTCGCAATCAAGTTGCACAAAGCGCATGCAATTTGATGGCGACGAAATAGACATATCGTAAATGGAATTAAGTACTTACACCACATGATGGGAGATCAGTGAGGGATTGAGCGACGGAAGCAGCTGCGAAAGCGCTGATGGCGAGGATAACTGAGGACTTCATATTGATTATTGTGGTTTGAAGAAGTATACGTCGTAAATTGTATTATAGAATCTTTGAGATTGAAGAGAGTTGGTCTTTTCAAAAAGATTTGATCGATTGAGGTGGTGATTAGAAGTTATTTATTCTTTACTTTTGAAGATGGATATGGAAAAGTGTGACGAAGGTGGATGGGAAGATGGAAGAAGGGTTTTTCTTTGTTTATAGAAAAGTGAACTGGTTTTAAAGTAAGTTGGGGGTGGAAGTGAATCTTATTATAAATTTTAACAAACGAGGAAGGACCATGAAAAACCGAAGTGAAGTCAGAGTGAATATTGATTGAGCCTTGACTATCATGATTGAGTGAAGCTTGATTTTTTTCTTTCTTGCTTGGGTTAAGAAATTAGCTTAGATGGGAAAGAGTGACGAAAGGGAAATCCAGATCCATGAAAATGAAGCTAAGGTAAGGTACCCAATTTGCCATCAGTCTCTTAGAAGCTGGGCATGATTTTTAGCTCTCTCAACCAACCAATTGACTAATTTATAATCGAGTTAATGAGGTAAATCTAATCCATTTGTAGTTAGATTCTTCTGAATAAAGGTGCTTCGGTAGGTAAATAGAATTGATTCGCTTTGACAAGATCCCTGGGTACAGAGTAGACGGTTTGGATATATCAAAACTAATTACCAATTGAACTTGTATAACCATCATCTAATTTCAATCATTTCAACTCAAGTATACCGATGATTCAATATTTACTAATTCAAATTCATTCATTTATTACCCTTTTGGGAACAATCTGTTTACCTCAGTGTGCCTTTTCATCTGAATATTCCAATCTGAATAAAGATTATACTTTGTGAGGGTCATTTTGCCAACAAGTCCGTCTACGCTGGCCATGTCTTTTTCCCAAAGCTTGGAAACTCTCACCGATTTGTGAACACTCAAATGTACGTTACCGTTTTGATTGTACTAGTCGATGCATCTTTACTTCATCCATTGTAGAGGACCAGTAGTATCATCAGAAGTGGAGGATACCAGCCACGAATTCTATATAAGATGGCTGGAAATATGATTTTCCTTGTATGTGCACCAAGACGGGATTTTTGGGGAGTGATGTTGTCCAACTTTCACTCGCTTGCAGATACTGATGCATGGGCATTGGGTACATGTCAAGTTCCAAGAAATCGTTGGTAAATTTCTCCGCATTTGTTGACAAGGAAGAGGAGTGAAAAAGAAAATCCAAGGTTGGTTTTCTTCCTAGGCACCTAGGTATCTATGCAAGTAAGGTCGAAAACAGATGTGGCGTGGCGTGGCGCATTCATCTAGTTCTTTTTGGCATCACAGACAGTGTGGCTGATATTAATGATATGGGTGACATTGGTGATATTGGTGATACTGCATGGACAATCAAATGTTTCTCATGTCATGCCATGCTATGCTATGCCATACGATACGATACGATACGATACGATACGGGTAGCTTTACCTTCTATCCTTCATGCTTTTTCGATCATCCACTCACATTCTAATTAAGATACACTTTTGCATTCTTAAGCTAATAATCTTACAAGTCATTGTTACACAGATGCTGCTCTTTTCCAGCGATATATGTACGCTGTACAAAAAAGAGTGCAAATCACTGTGACGATTTACCTAGTAACCATCATCCAAAACCAAGTTTCCTAACAGTGTTTTCATGCTTCGCTGGCAAAGAAAAGTGGGAATATGTTTCTTTTACTTGGTAATACTCTGTACATTTCTCTTCTCTTATTTCATCAATTTGTCATGGGGGTTCAATTCAGGTTCATAAACAAATCAACCATATCGAAAAACAAACTCAATTGTTTTCCAACACTTCTCAATAATATCGTGAGTCGTGACGTCTATCTATTACCGAAAGTAAGATCTTCCCTCAAAACTTTCCATCTTTTCATTAATATCCAAGCTTCACTACCCAGGTCAAATCTTATTTCAGGGTCCACAGAGAGGCTGGGATACCAACCGGGGATGATCTGCACTTCCTATCTTTCGCAATTACTACAAAGTCGAGACTCGAGACACTACTAAAGCAAGGAAAGGAAGGTCACGGCGACTCAATATTATTAGGCCACTATACCGGCTTTGACCAACGAAAAGAATACAAGTTCCCCACGAAACCAAGGATAAATCCTGGCTCATTGAATTAAGTGGTTCGAATGTCCATGTTGAGCTGAAGGAAGTCGAGAAGAAAATATTTGATATTGATATTCATTGTTGACGTCGATATCGATGGAAGCTCCTAGGAGGTTTATTCATGTAGGTGAAATCTGATTGGAAATGTTCGGCGATGCAATAGAGAATATGAGATTCCAAGAGAACACAAGGGATAGGTATACGGAGTAGGTAGGTATTTGTGTTATGAAATCAATTTCCTCATTGCCTGGGTAGGTATTGATTTCATTATTATTATTATTATTATTATTATCCGCAACTTCATTTCCTCTCAACCTCCTTCATTTCCTCCAAATCAACTAATTGTATCACACAAACCTCTTGGACCTCTCATTGCCTACCTAGTAGGTATTAGATGCTTTCCGTACTTTGAGCCATGAAGTTGACTACCTAGTAGATATCACAAAGTTTTCGCGCTATTGAATACTTAATACTTGACACTTGATAATTCTATTTGAATACGTGCCTATGTAAATCCTGTCGTCGTTCGGCCATCTCCTCTCCTCTTCCACCACTCTTCATTCCCGTGGCTGGTAAAACTTAAACAAACTTAATTTCATCTCCTTCGGTAATTGAATGAACCATTTCATCTAGAACCAATCCTTCAGGTGAACAAGGATCAGCTCATGATTATTTTTCCTATCGGCTTCTACCTACCTATCCATTCTCTTAAAATCTCAATCCGGAGTATTGATTGTTGTAAGCTAGAAGCTTCTTTCCTGCCCCTCCAGTTTCCAATCATTTTTCCACGATATTAAACACCCCTTCCAGAGAAAGGGTACAGCCTCATCGGATCGAGTGAACTGATATCTATCCAAGATCCATTTATCCGTCCACATCCAGATAACGATAACGTTGCGGCAAGGAACCGAAGGAAAGGGTCCCCGAAACATCTCAGCTCGGGTGGCAGTCCGAACGTGATCTTCATATCCATGTATGGAGTAGGGCGATACGAATTTACATTTCACAATTTCACAATATCATGACCCCGCCGCCAAGATAGGATCAATCCTACGGTCCCACCAAATAGAATATCCTACCACTTCACTTTGTCTGTGTCTATCTGTACACGAAACTTTTCAAGCGCAAAGTTATTTTCCTACAACAGTTTCTGTCTTTTGGACATTTAACACAATTGAATCCTAAACAGGTCTGATCCGCATTAGAATCTGACTACTAGATTCTTACTTTGAGATTTCAATACACCGCCTATTCACTGTTCAAACTTCAAAGCGATTGATGGAGCGCAAAGTGATGTGGCAATTCAAATTTCCATTTCGTTCGCATTCCAATGTTTTACAGTTGCTCGGTCGCGAAAATTTCAATCATGGTGGGCAGTGGAGACAATGCAAATATTTTTATTTTTTTGCCAGCGCAACTGAGCTCCCAGCAAAAATTTCAATCGAGTGCACTCTGTCTCTCCGCCAGTCTTGCGCCACTTCCAATTCCAGAATTTGACCTCCTTTCTGTTCATGATTGATCTGACCTTTTAGATCATACATCATAACAGCTGTCTGTACCTTCATCCAAGATTCAAGCAATGAACAATCTGGGAATACTCAAATGTCTTATAGTTATGTCATAATATCGGCATTACATTTTCTGGGTCTCGTAGAGTCGTAGCCCTAGCCCAAGCCCAAGCTCAAGCTCAAGCTCAAGCTCAAGCTCCTGCTCCATTTAGTTAGTGGAGCTATACTTGGCTAGCCCCACCACTCATGCTGTCTTTCAATTTTTTGTCTTGCATCTTTCTTTCTTTCTTCCTCAGCGCTCACTGATCTTTCGGCCCGTTGGTAGTAGTCATGAATGACAATCAATACCTGATCAATTTGAACCGACAACAAATATGGAGGGACACGAATGATGACTGACTCGAAATTCACGAATCTCGGTTCGGGACCAGCTGTCAAAGTCAGCGCGTCTATTTGAGGACGTATTCACATTCTTGGTGAAAGTGGTGTGAAATACATGATGAATGTTTTTGAGCTTGTACATATCCAAAGCTCTTTGTCTAGTCTTGTTAAGAAGTCGGTAAGCTACATGGATCAGTGAGCAACGAGCATACCTTTCTTGGAATATTCGACCCCAATCATCACCATTGAAAGTTTATTTGTAGTTCATGAACTGCGCCAATTCTCGCCCTCTATTCCGTGTTCCATATTCTAGTTTTCTACCCTTTTCTCCTTAGTGCCGAATCAAGTGGATGATCCTTTTCTCGGAATTACCTAACAATTATTTGGAACCCCCACCAAAATTCTTCACCCCACTCCAAAAAAAAATTGATTCACGTGACTAAAATTATTCTCCTCAAAATCTTCACTACAACCACAAAAAATCATCGCAACAACCTCAAAACACAATAAAAATAGCAAAATATCAATCCATTGGCGGTGCTGGGAATCGAACCCAGATTGAAGCGGGAATGTATGAGTCTGTAATGACTCGACTTCGTGAAGACCCTAAGAGGAGAAACCACAACACCACGTGCTACCATTACACCACACCACCTTGTTATTTGATGAAAGTAACATTTGGTATTTTGAATTATCAAGGAGAAATCGGTTAGGCCCACCAGTGTGGGCTGAGAGCTAGACGCGGTCGTGGGGTCCCATATGAGTATGAGTAACCAAGTCACTTTACCTCCTAAGCCTTCAGGCACAGGTGTGACTCAATCTTTTCTTCTATCAAGAGGCCAAGAATGCTCTGTCGTTATCTCGAGGCTCATGGGAGTGCAACTCTAAGGGCACATACTTTCCACAGAGTATTTCGACTTAACGTCCCCATGCATGAAACTCATGATCTCGTCTACTCGGTGCATCGTTGATGGATCAGAAGTTCTCTCATTAGTCGCAAGCTCTCGGGGCACCAGCTCACTCGATTGTATCTTAGATTTCAAGTTCATTACCATCTTCTTTTCTCTCCAGTAATATTCTTGAGACCGTCCAAGATGGCCAGCTCTCCCTAATCGACACTTTGCAACGTCTATTCTCTATGATTCACTCGATCTTAAGGTCTTTATCCATTTCCATTCCTTCTCTGTCTACACTTTCTACACGACCGCCTTGTCAGGATCTCCTTCGAACTGAACAGGGAAGAATTCTATTCCATCAGTTGCTCATCGTCCTACTGAGAATATTTATGTAGTTCAAACCGTTCTTTATGATTCGATACCAACCCAATTGAGAATTACTATCTTACCTCTTCCGTTCTGTCGAATCTGGATGCCAAAAGTATCATTGAAATTTGAAGTCCTCTTGGATTACTATACGAATACTGGACATGACTTACATATAGAGCTAAATCAATATTTCCAAGAAGGAGGGCTCAAGTAGTATATTTAGGTGTCTTGGAAATATTGTCTCAATGATTGGCATGATTACTAGATACACTGGAGACCCAGGAGACGGATATTTGATAGGGCACACGGGGTTGCAAATCCTGACTGTATCTGTGTCGTAGGTGGAAAGTACTAACTCCAGGGAATTTTGAAATGAAGTACCCTAGGGCATGAGGGGGTAAGGGTGCTCAACTCGTTGTGCTATTGACTGATGGACTCATGGATTTAGATATTGGGTTATATCGGGAAACCCATTCCCCCTCATCTGTTTACTGGCACAACATTGTAATCTAACCTCGAGTTGAAGGTCATCTCTCTTGATATTGATATAAATATAACAATACTATGTTGTCTAGTTTTAGTGATCTTGTATCATATAGACGATGCAGTCGACATCGCCATTCGCTTCTGCCACTACACTCTTATGATTTATACTCTTAGGACACCATCTACTTACGATACTGACCACCAGTGTTGTAATTAGTATACGGTAGTATTACTGTGGCTGATATAGGGAGTGTAATACGCACGCTAGTATGTATAATAGCCAATAATATTCACGTCTGTATGTATTATACGAAAGGGGCTATACTGAAGATATACTGAAGACATACTGAAGATATACTGAAATACGGGAATTTACATATTTTTATTTGAATATTATATATTTTGAATGAGTTTAAGTCTAATAAGAAAGGAGACTATTCAAAATGTGTAAATTCCAAGTACAAATATGTAAATTCTCGTATTTCAGTATATTGCTAGTGATATTTGATATTACTAAAATATGAAATACTTTTAGTGATATGTAATTCAATAATAATTACTAAAATATCTTTATAAATATCAATATATACTACTAAAGTGGGGTGTAATTGAAATACGGAAAATACTAATTACAACACTGCTGTCCACTAAAGATACTATTCCCTTATAACATCATTCACTCAAGACACCGCATTCTCATGACATTACGACTTGAGTACATCATTCTCTCACGCTATCATACCCATACGATATCATCCTCTCAGGACACCATCCCACTGCGATACTATACATCTACGAATCCATCCTCCTATTACGACACTATTCTCAGCACACCACCTATCCAACCCATTCTCACCTTCCAAATTCAACTCCCTACACGATTCCTGATATTCTTCACGCCACAATGTTCGATCTCTCTCTAAATCTAAAATACAAACCAAGTAGATGTTACTTCACTTATAGCCGTGCAGGATCGATACAATAAGTCGAATGGAAAAGGTTGGTGCGAACTTTCAAAGTCTAGAAATAATTCGAGATTTCAAATGCAGCTAATATTTGAAGTGATTTAAATGTCCCAACTATATTCAACATTCAAATATGTTTAACCATCGCATTACAATCCCTACTATCAGAAGATTTATCTCTCAGCTTCTCATCTTTCCAGTCTTCCCACGTCCTCCCCATAGGTAGAATTCTCGCATTACTGAATGGGATTCATTTAAAACTTTGACACAAGTCGAAGGAGTATCTTTTTCTGGCCTCGCCCAACCGTTAGAAATATTTCGGTCAAGAAGGGTATTACGATTAATTTTAACTACTGTGTCCATTCTCATCATTATTCTACCGGTTCCATATTTCTCCTAGCACGATTTTTAAGCTCCAGCTATCCATTTTGCAAATTATATACTATAACCACTTTCTTGCCCTACCTATTCTAGTTAACCCCTTTCTAATCTATCAGTTCCAACACTATCATTCACCATGATCTTTTTTTTTTTTCGTTTTTCCTCCTTAGCCTTTAACTCCATCCTCGTGGAACATGCAGTGTGCTAGCTTCTATTGCGCCATGAAGAGACTAACGACTAGAAAAACATCAAAAAGAGACATTTACATACATACATAATCTACATAGTTGTCAAGCTGTGCTAGAATGCCAATCGAGCTACATGCAGCTCAGCAGGAGATAAAGTTTTAATTACTCCCACATTTTGAACACCAGATCCGCCTGTCAGTTTACCAGCGATAGCAGGTCCGAAAGCTGCGGGTAGTGCAGGATGTTTTTATTACTCATACCTACCATCTTTCCAGCTCAATTTGATTTGCGAGACCTCATCCGCTCCGCTTCGCCTACAAAGTTGATTCCGAGATCTATTCCAGGAGTGTTGAACGCTCCAAATTCTCAGCGCCCTCATTAGGCCGCTCAGAAACTATCTGTACCCGTCAGAGGCTCTACCCGCCTTACGGATTATCAGTGGAGGCCATTATCCGCTCCGCAGGTACCCGTTGCGCAGCCTAGCCCTCATGTTGTTCCAAATTCTCCTACTCTCTCTCGCTTCTAGCTTTAACAAATTCACGTAGCGGTAGCCTGGGGTGTCCAATAGTCCAAACTGTAGTCCAACAATAAAAATTATCAAATTTCTAAATCAATTAGAATGTTCAAATCATTTAAGATATTAAATTTGATTAGAATATTGAATTTTTTTAGATTTCTATTTGCTTTTAGATATTCAAAACCTTATATTGTTGGACTGCAGTTCGAACTATTGAATATTCTAGGACTCTATATTAGAGGATCAAATAGAACGTTTATTGTTCTACTCAACGGAATGGGTTGATACTGAGGCTGGGGTTTTACTCAAGACAAAGAGGAAGAACTATAAAGAATGTAGTAGGAAGTTGTTTGAGTATCTAATGAGAACACTTGAAGGAGGTGAAGGAGTTGAAGAAACTGTTGGAAGATTGGAACGAGGAGGAGATTGCTCAAGCGTATATGGGCATTGGGAAATTATACCATCATCCTAAGCAGGGGGGGAGTGAGAATAAAGATGTGGCTGAGAATTCGAGCAAGGTCTAGAATGAGAAAAATGGAAAGCGGGTGAGGGTAGAAGAAGAGGAAAGGAGCGGGAGCGGGAGTGGGGGATGAAGATGAAGATGAGGGCGGTGGCGGCGACCTAGAGTATGTAATAGTCCGGACTGCAGTTCGGACTACTGGACACCCTGGACCGTCACATAGACACATCAACTCCTGCTTTCTTGAACTTTGGGGGCCCTGCTCGATTTGTCGAAGCTTTGAATGTTGTGGCACCCTCCTTTCCCATCAAGCAGCCTACACCACATCAGCACTAAAGTTTCACTCACATTCTACATTCTATACAGCTAACTTACTGCTGTAAAAGCGCGATACATCTGTCTTGCTTCTCTGCTATGATTTCAAATGCTTCCACTATAACCTCCTGAGCTTGTAGAGCATCCACCATCGGCCCATATTAATTATATGGAAGCGATAACCATCTTGCGCAGCAGCAGCAGCACTTTTCCTAATCTTCGTGGAATCTAGTGCTTGTATAGTAAAGATAAACTCAGATATAATTGTAAATATAGATTAGGAGTGATTTGTAAGAAACAAAAATAAATCTGGGAGAACTATAGATGGTCAATATTGGTTGTTTATATGAAGCGTAAAGAAGAGATATCCTTTATTGGATTTATAATTACTTAAATGTGAAATGAGATGTTGAGAAGACGAAGGAGAGATTTATTGAAGAGAATGAAAGATAAATAGGAAATGCTTCTTTACTATCTAAATAGTAATCCATTGCTTTACATTAATTTTTCCAAATAAAGCTTCAAAATGAGAAGGAGCCTCCTTCCATTCGAGGCGGAAAATCAAGTCGTCTTAGTAACATCTCCTAAAATCTCAATCCAAATATCTTAAGAATTATAATAATGATTCATCAAAGACGAAACAATAAAAAGATGGATTATAATATCAAAGAATCAAAAAAATGAATCCGTTATAAACTTTGAACATTGAGAAGCCCTGAAGTGTCTCGTCAGTCCGTATACCCACTAGTAGCTCCTTCCCCAGAATTTGCCAGTTGATGCTATCACTACCCCATGTACATGCTTTCTCTCTTGTGTAGATTAACAGCCCCCTTTACCTGATACAGTCGTCGACATTATGTATAAATCCCTTCGGCATACAGATTTCCATTATTTTCCATTCTCAAACCCACAAAGCCCAGTATCCCAACTAGTGAATCTCAACTTGTCATTTCGCAACGTAGGAAAGAAACGTGAAGCAAGGAGCACAAACTATCAGCCTGTATGATAATATAATATGAGTTTGAAGAAGTACACTGTAACTTTTACCGAAAAGAAACTACGAAAGGTTTCCCGAGTTGATGTTTAATGACAGGGGCTTTCAATCTCGATGAGCGATAGGATAGGGACGTTGGAGGCCATGATTAAGCATAATCGATTGATGGTATACTCAAGTATACTAGGTAGTTATAAGGGTCATTGATTATATATATATATATATACATCGGAATGGAAGGTAAGAACTAACCATGGTGTTGGAATAGGAAAGCAATATCACATACCCACACCAAAGAAGAAAGTTTAGGATTTATAGTCTTTCATATTCATACATCATATACTAGACTACAATACTGTACAAATACAAATAAAAGTCATCTCATCTCGTATATTCATCTTATTCATATCATTTCGTCTCTTCTCATCTCATCTCTAGGTATCTCATCTCACCCTGTCCTACTAACCCTCCTCGCATCCTCGCATCTCCCTCTCCCCCTATCCCAACCCAATGTTCATGATTATATATATTAAGCAGATTCTCAGCTTAAGAAGTAGTATTCACAACCTTCTCCATGTTCGCCCATCCTCTCTCCTCTTTCCGATATCCGAGTACCTTCCATTTCTCGCTCCATCCCAATGGTTCTAATCCACACCTCTCTTCAAAGGTACATTCCCTCCACACTCCCTTAAATGCATCAAACCACAATAATGTTTCCACGCCTGCAACTCCTCTTTCAATAAAAGGTACAAAATAATATCCCATCCCTTTCAATATGCATTGCTTAAAAATATCCGCTAGCATCACAAGAAAAACTAAAACCACAACTTTGCTCAGATCCCATCCATCCACCCATCGGTCCATCCATTCATAACATCTCCTTTTAATCGATCTTCCGAACCTAAAGCTCCATCGGGCAAATAAACCCCCCTCGAATGGGAAACAAGAGAACACGAAATCATAATAACATAATCCCTCATAGCCTGCAATCCTTCCCACGAAACAATTGTGGTTTCGCAACGAGTTGTGCGCCCAGACTTCGATTATTTGCTTCATACCTCATCAAGTCTTGAACGAAAAGCAGTCGTTCTTCGGGATCAAAATATAGTGCTTGCTGATTCTTCGTGATGGATCACGTTCCAATTTCCAAGCCAACCTTACAATAACGTTTTGATGGCCATCAGAAAAATTAAAGACATGTCAAAAACACATCGCTATAGAGTTTCGTTTCCCACCATCCAAGATTATAGAATTACCACACAACATGACAGAATATCAGCCTTCCATCGATATTTTCTTAGCAGTATCCGTGCTTTCAACACTTGCATTTGTACCTCTTCGACCATGGCTACCAACTGCTGCCAGCTTCATCTTTGGTTTCTTTCTCATCATCGTGAGGCCTTCGTCACTATCTGAGTCATCCATGTCCGCGTTCATACTGTTATCACCATCACCATTGTATCCCTCTTCATCTGTGTCTGCATAAGGATGATTCACAGCGGGATGAATAACAACATGATCGTCAGAAATTGTAGAAGCTTCGGGTTCAGAAGATTGTTTGGAAATTACAGGTGGCGTGACTGTTTCAGAGGTATCGTAGATGGTTTGTGAAGGGCAGCTACCAGGATCTTGAAGCATATCACCTTCTGGATCAGCAGATACAGATGATGAGCCTGATACTAAAGCAGGCAATGAAGGAACCGATGGGAAGAATTGTTCATTCGAACCAAGAGCTAATGAGGAAACAGGTGAGTTGACATCAGACGGGAAATTCATGTCACCAGGTGATATGATACTTGTCGAGGTAACTGAGCTATATGACCGAGCACGTCTGGCAGCTTTCTCTTGTTTTTGAGCAAAGATCTCATCGTCAGGTGATGGCGGACAATTTTTCAATGGTGCAGTTTCCAACTTGAGTTTCGAGCTATGAAATTCAAGGCGTTTTGTATTTGCATCCGCTTCCATCTTCCTTCTTCGATCTAGTTGTTCTTGAGCTCTTTGAAATGATTCAGGTGTACTCGCACCATATGTTCGTGGGGCAGGTGTTTTCCCTTCCGGGGTTCGATTAGCTGTGGCAGGTCTATCGTCAAGGATTGATGCGGCATATTGGGTACTCATAACATTAGGCGTTGATGCTGACGAAACTGACTGATGTTTGTCGAAAATGTGAGGTTGAAAAAACAAGGGTGAGGGTATTGGCCTGTCGAAATAAGCGTCAATTGGGCTATTCTCGGAGGAATATGTTGGACGGGGATGTTTAAAAAGTCCAGGGGCAACAGCAGTACTCATTCCAACGATGGCGGATGCATATTTGTCTTCGGCTTTAAAAAGACTCCTATCGACAGATCTAGCCCTCGATGATGCACTTTCATCAATCTCCGTCAAGGATTCTCGACCTCTAGGATTCCATAGATGTCCACCAAATATTTGTCCCATATGATCTGTGAAAGGACCCGGCGTTCTTGGACATTCTTCTGTAGTAGGGCTTCCGGAAAATGCGTGATTTACGGATCTCGAATATGAATGGCCTCTATGAACGACCGTCGCAACCGACGGCGTCCCCGAGATAGTGCGTTCCGGTGGACCTGGTCTCGCATCAAAATTTGATGATGCCAAAGAGGATCCAGAACGTTTGGGAGTGTTTCCTACCAGGGAAGAAAGGGAAAAGTCCTGTTGGAATGGATCGCATTGCAGCGAGTCAGGGCTAGCCGTTTGACTTTGGGCCAAAGGGTGTTCCGTTGATTCTTTATGATGATCATTGTGAGAATCACCGAACGATGAGAAGTATTCATCTCCACGAAGACTAGCTCGACGAACTATCTCGCGCAAAATAGGAGTATACGGCGGAGCATGGGTGTGGTTCTCGGTACCTGAACTTGTGTTTGTAGCATTGCTTGTAGCTCTCTTACGGGACCCTTCACCCTTATCATTTCTCATCACACTTGTGACCTTGCCTATAGTCTTTTTAAAAGTCGATCGAGCTCGCTCCAAAAATGTAATAGGTACAACAGCCCGTTCCAATTCGCTCTTGTCAACTTCGATCCTACGTCCTGCGGTCTTGCGTGATGGATCTGTATCGTCAAGCCATCCAATGATGTTCTCGATGCCTTTGATCGCCCATGGATGTCGTTTGACTTCTCGAAGTTTGATCCGCTCGGCAGGGTCTTTGATTAACATTCTTCTGAGCAAATCATATAACTCATCATCGATTTCCTCGTAAGACAAATCATCCTCACTCCTATATGGCCCATCCCATGGTCCCATCCTTCTGCTAAAGTGTGAGGTTGGATTCCCTGGATCGACAGCCTTTAATCGTTTTCTGGGTATATAGACATCCTCCTTTGCGATAGCCTTGAACAATTGGTATTCATCCTCGGCCATGAATGGAATGCGAGCATAAACTAGGCAGTATAAAGTAATTCCCAAAGACCAAACATCGATTTGTTCAGTAATTCTTGGCTGTTCAATTTCTAGATCTGTATAGCATAATTCCGGAGCGAAAAAGGCAGGTGTTCCAACAGTCTTAGCCAACTCTAGATCGTCATCAAAGTCGGTTGCGTCAGCCTCGGAAATATTCTCTTCTGTCTCTCCTTCTCTGATAGGTCGACCGAAATACGAGACACCAAAATCCGATATCTTGACGCGATGATCCTTTGTCCATAATAGATTAGCAGGCTTGATGTCTCGGTGAACGATACCTTCGTAGTGTAAATACTCCAGTCCTAAGACAGTGTCTCTGAAAGCCGACCTCGCTTGATCCAAAGTAAAGCATGGGACATAAGAGAAATCGTCTTCGAAAGCATCGTGTTGTGTCATGTCATCAACCGAGGACATGTGAGAAATAATACTATCCGCCATGCTAGGAGATCTTCCTCGATACATTGGATCCTCCGCGTAAGACCCGTACATTGTGCCTTCCAAAGCCATGGCTGAAGCTTGTGGAATATATGAGCCGGGGGCATCCTCTTCATTATCGCTATCTAAAGGCCCTATCTCAAAGTCAACATCGCCACCTCCAGGTAAAGGAGTGGGAGCACGCGAACTTCTTGCAGTTGGTGCTCTAGATGTTGCTCGAGAACTTTTCATAGATCCAGGGGCCGAACGAACTAGAGACGTGTGCGATAAGGATACAAAGGAGTCTTTTGTGGTGGCTCGCGATAGGGGTGGTAACTCGGAACGTTCTTCTGCTTTTTCGTCATCATCCCCATGTTCCAAACTCCAAAATTCTCCATTTCCTTGATACTGTAGAAGTTTTGCCCTCTTCATCTCTTTCCTTTCTCGTCGACGTTTAAGTGTCTCGAAGTATGCCTTGTCATTTCCCTGATCATCCTCTCCCCTAATTTCTCTTTCGATTCTACGCCGTTCATATAAGGATATCTTGCGGACTCCCTTCCGACGCCACACTATTTCTCCTAATTCGACATGTTCAAGAACCATGTATATTTTTTTCAACTCCGGATCATCAATAACTTCCAATAGGCCGACGACATTTGGGTGACGAATTTTCTTGAGAATGGCAATCTCTCTCTTCGTTTTGTCTTCAGGAGAAACCGTAACTCTCCCAAGTCTTCTCTTCTTTGAAAATCTTTGTATGATTTTGATGGCGACATAATCTTGAGTTTCAAGGCTCCGGGCCAATTTAACTTTTCCATGTACACCTCTCCCAATTTCGTCGATGATCTCATATTGATTTATGAGTTTTCTTCCGGTAATGAAATCTTGTTCGACTTGTGCTTTGTGAGTTCTAATTTCGAGAGAAAAACAAGTTAGTCAATGTTTCAAGACGCAGTGAGTCAGTAGACCGTCGAAGTGGCGGGGCTTAGTAGATTGATGGGTTGTGTTGACAACCCCTCGATACATGTGAAGGTGATACAAGGTGTAAATACCCAATGATAAGCTTCGCAGTTTGAGGAATTGAAGATCCTTTGAGGAAAGCGAATTGCGCAAGGGGAGGGAGGGATTGACTTACTCTTTTACTTTATGCATCTGCAAAGGGTGTAAATAAGGACTCGAATGAGGAGTTCCATGGTCGGAAAGAGGTACAGATTGACGATGGAAGTGGGAAGGACTAAATAGACCTGGACTCGAAGATGGAGTACTTCCCGCAGAGGTTCTTGGAACTGTGGTTGAATCCATTGTAGTATAATTGTGGTTGTGATAGTGGTGGTTGTGAAAGCACGTTGGGTGCAGACATCTTTGGTGGTCAAATTTCTGGCAATCTTTGCCCCAGGTGAATCAAATTGGAGTAAAGGATTATGAGCGAGCCATCATATACGATTGTAAGTGAGGTGGTAAGGCAGTGAAGGGGTGTTTGATTGTTTCTTCGTTGTTGGGAGGTGGTGAGATGGTGAGGGGAGGCAGTGATGAGGTCAATGTATTCGGTCTTTCTTGGTTGTTGTAGTAGTAATGGTAATGGGTCGTTTCGTCTTCGGCTGGGGTCAATGGTCGTCTGTCTCTTTTTAGTTTGATTATTTTAGCTTTAGCTTTGGTCGTTTAATCAGTTAGTTAATCAGAAGAAGAAAAAAAGGGTGGTAAGGGTGTTGCTGCAACTTGGTGAGGTAAAGTTTAATAAAGTAGCGTGAGATGAATTAATGATGAATTGATGGATGGATGGATGGTGCCCTCCCCTGGTGGAGAAAAGAATCCAAGTCATTGATGGATTAGATTGTCCGTGCTTTCCCTCTTACCGTACCGTACCGTACAGTCCTTTCCAAAGATTATTACTTCGGATCAGAATCACCAGATGTAGAATATTAGGTCAAGCGTCCTTTTCTTTCCTATCCTCTCGTGTGGTGTTGAATCCCGGTTGAAGTGAAGTCGTGAAGTGGATGAAAAATTGGAGTGAGGTAAGAAGAGGAAGAAGAAGAAGAAGAAGAAGAATAATAATAATAATAATCACAACGACATGGACAACAATAATTAAATATATCGAATGATAAAGACCTACCTAGATTGGTTACTTGGATTAAATGCAC
This sequence comes from Botryotinia convoluta, assembly GCA_004786275.1. Lineage (NCBI taxonomy): Eukaryota > Fungi > Ascomycota > Leotiomycetes > Helotiales > Sclerotiniaceae > Botryotinia > Botryotinia convoluta. The sequence goes on along the minus strand of PQXN01000010.1, from coordinate 209,769 downwards.
CTATATGGTACTAGATTGATAGACACTAGTTGAATGATATCTTCTTTTTCTTTTTCTTTTTCTTGTATCTTTATCTTACCAGTTAGATCTTTCGCTGCTAATAAGGCTCAAGGCTCGTACCGTGTGGCGGTTCTTCTTTGTAAGTAGGTTAATATCCATAATATTCTTATTGGAACCAGTGACAGTGACAGTGACAGTGACATCGATGAGGTAAGTTTGGTAAGTAAATACTCGTTGAGTTGACGAAGAAGACGCAACTAGAAACAAAGGGAATGATAGTTTCCTCCTCTCCCCGCCAGTATAGAATTGTTGAAGAAGACTTGAGTGCCCAGATGGGCGTTTGTTGATACTGTAAGGTTATTGTTTTAAAATGTTTGATACTTGCTTGTACTCTCTCCGTACAGAGACAGATACCTATAGCTCCCGGTATATGAAGAACAACATGGAATGTAGTCAAATTTTGGACATTCAATATAATTTTGTTATGAGCAAGTTATTTCAGGCGCAAAAGGCGTATAGAAATTAGGTGGATTTCTATCTGATATGTGGAAGTAAGTCAATGTCTATTGTCAGTTCATGTCAAATCATTCAATGTCCCTTCATCTTGTAGTATCATTGTGAATAATAACCCTCGAAAATCTAATAATACAGGTCTTACAAAATGATAGAACTTTGGAAGCCACCTTTAACCAGTAAGAGCTACCGAAGAGGTCAAAGTTGAATGGATTTTTCGATTCACTTCCTTATAATTAACCAATAATAACTTTATCCCATGCGAATAACATGTTGATCTTCTTCTCTTCTTCCTCCTTTGTAGACAATCATCTTTAATCAAGGATGACCAACCCCCTTGGTAAAACCTCCAAAGAATATGGCTGAATAACTCAAGCCGTGGCTAATGTGGCTAATGTGGCTAAAAATTCCAAGTGTTACAGCAGCGGCACAACAAAATGATTCAGATTCAACCATATCGTTCTCATTATCGACAATGCAATCCTTCTCATCCCAAAAAGATCCAACAAAAAACGGTTGAAAAAGAAGCTATTCGTAACCAGAATCAAGATAAGGATTCATTCCCGTCTCTCAAATTTGCCTCTTACTACCTTATCTAGTTACTCAATTTCAAACTTCTTTTCCGTTTGCTGACTTGGCGAAGAGAGGTGGACGGGAAGATAAAAGGACGAATCAACATGGATAGAAAAGGAACATCTACATGATGCATGATGCAAGAAATAATGGAGTCCAAAAAATTGGTCCCTTTTTTACTTTCCTTCCCTACTAACCCCTTCTACTCGTAACCACTCGCAATTCATATTCAAGCTCCATTTGTTTAAGCAGAGACAGAATATGATCAAATTTATGATAACTTTTTTTTCTTTTTCCCAAGCCTCAACTGATGCACATGTGAAAAGAAGAGATACGGTACCGAAATTTCTTATTCTCACCTCACGATGTACTTTCAATGCTTCATGGTTCTCCCATTCATCCATATTGAAGAATCTCAACAGATATACATTGATGGTACGACAACGACATAACATACAAATTATTTTATCTCATAGCCGCAGTAAGACACCCAAAAACCCTTTATAAACCTTGGAATTATCCCGATCCTTTGTTGTGTGTATAGCTGCTAGCTTAAGCAGGAATCGGGCTGGTGTGCAACCCTCTTCTAAGACGGTAGGTAATTCAGATACCATACTTTTTTAAGCCATCCATCCCCTCGTCTATGACTCCATGAAAAACCCATCATCTAAATCCTTGAACAATGCGGAGAGGGGGCTGACAATGTATAGATGTACCGACCGGTATGGTATATGATGCTTCATTTCTTATTATTTTGAAGTATTTCCCGATCGACCATTCTTCGATTAGCCAACCATTCACGAATACTCCGTCAACCCAATGCTCTTTTGGACATTACTCCGTATTCTATTAGAACGCAATATTGGATCCCTACTCTTCTACTCTCCATTTTTACTATTATTATATACTTATGCCTTTCCTTTCAAGTGCTTACGGACTGATATCCAAATTGGCGCGATGCATACAACATCATACAAGGCATATATAAGCCACACCGGTTCGTCGGGCACACCAACACTCCTCTGAGCTACAAAGATGTACATGGGTTTGTTACCATCTTTCGAGATGAGACTACAGAATGCCAATAATTGAAACAACAAAGAAAACTTTTTTTCTGTATCAACGAACGATGATGAGGCATCGTATGATTAGCCTTTTTCCAAGAAGCGTGAGAACCAATCGTTAAGGCTCCTGATCCCCTTGGGTGGCTCTCATACTAAAAAAAATCTTTGTTCGTGGAGGGGTAACCTCTACGTCAGACCATCTTCTTTGTCTACTCTGTATTTTACAATCAGTAGAAATGATTCTTCCATGGTGCCCTTGTAATCCTCAACCCTTCCCTTACCTACCTACTATTAACGAGAATTCCCCTCGATCGCTTCTCCTTCATTTACCATCGAGGAAGCATCCAAAGTCGTACCCCCATGTCAAATGAATAGAGACTAAAAAACCCAAACCAAGAAACTCGATACGATTCACCATTTTGACAATCTCAACGAATCAAACCAATTCCCAAACTTCCCTGTCCTCTCGTTGATCACCCAACTGCCAAGTCTTGCACGGCTGTTCGTTGATGTAACTTTAAGTTAAAGGGATCAATTTACGGCCCGAGTTGATTACGACTTTCTTTCTTATTTTGCCTCCCCTATCCTATCCTTCATAGATCAACGAAGCACGGTTCAAGTCGGGTACTACATCATTTATTAGTGTCATTCGATACTAGATTAGATAGAAGGAGAAGGGAAGGGTGGTAGTTGATTCATTTGAGGTGATTGAAGAATGTAAAGAGCCTTCTGATACTACCTCCTACGGTATGACTAGACTCGGGGCTTCTAAATGAAAACCTTTGATAGAGTCTCGGTGAATCCAATAATTGAGATGGACCGATGTGTAGAATCGCAACTACTAGTCAACTATCCATCCTCAATTTAGCATCAACCCAATTTGTCTAATATCACTTCAAGTATCAATCGAGATTTCTCCAATGGAGCAGAGTGGAATCATTCCGTCATCAATGCAAGATTGAGCAAGCTGGTGGACCTATTTCAGATGTCTCCATTTACAATTTTGGCAAGGGGAGTTACCTTGATACAGTAAGTTTACGACTTTGTTACAACTACCCACTTTTTCATCGTACGAGCAAATTCCTTCCTAAAGTTCCTATCTCTCATCAAAATTGTGTCTAATCTATGGTACCAAACATGAAGGAACCTTCAATTTGTACTTCCATATCTTAAATCAATATTAATCAATCAGCCCATGTGCCTCGTTTGGAAACGTGTTCCCCCTATTTCCCAATACCGATATACTAACCTCAAACTATAAAATCTCACACTGTAGGTAGGTACGTACAGCACATCTCCATTTCCCAATCCAAACATCTCCATATCTCCCCACCAGCACACCTAAACACAAGCCCAACCCGCTTCTTCCCGAATCTAATCCTGCATGCACACACGGAGTACTTCGTACATACGTACAACTAGCTCATAATAATAACTAGCTACTCTAATATCTCAAACGAGATTAAGAAATCGCGAAAGCGAAAGGGAAAGGGAAAAATACCACACGACACATCATATTTCCACCCCCTCCACACCTCCGTCTCAATGGATTCCTTTCCACTCAAAAGCCAAGAATCATACCACACACTCCTACTGTACATCAAGTTACAGATTTCCAGGTCGCCTAATTATCTGTGCGTATACGCTGCATTGATATCCGGTGTCTGGATAGGGTAAGGAGGTTTGATCGTATGGTTAATGCATCCATCAATTCATCCTTCCGATATTGTGTCACCATACCGAGCATACATCCTTAGAACTTACATGGTTTCTACAAAGCATGCAAAGCACGGAGCGCAAAATATCTGGGCATGCAAAGCACCTATAACAAATGTATAGTATTATCTACGCGGTATCAACATCAAAATACCAATTGTTTGCAATCTGGTTTCACTACTACATCCCGCATTAGTGACCACTTACCTACCTACAGTATCTTGAGAAATTTGGACCATTCAATTGTCCATGTTACGGTTTGCAAAAGGTATCAGACTACGCGGGAACCCATCGGAAAATCGGAGATGGGAACACTGTTATGGGATTGACAGGTTTGGGTAAGTATCACTGATAATGAAATTTCCTAAGGGGGGGATTTGATAGCATGTGGGCACGGGAGTAGAGTGTCTTGCTGTGTAGTTTTCCCGTTCTGTAGTTTTGTGTTTTTGGATCGAGGGAATCGCCTATTCCTGATAGATTAATACTAATGTTGATGTTGGTATTGGTGTTGGTATCGATATTGGCATTGATATGATTATCAAGTCATTTCCATCCGTCCAGTGACAGACTAATAAGATTCAAACATAAGCGTACCTAGTATATTGATGCGGGGCAAGTGCAACACAACATAACTCCATCACATCATTATTAAATTCTTCAAGGGCCCGCTACTATTTGCTCAGATACATAACTAGGGTCTCGAAAGTCTTGTGATTCTTCCCCGCATTTCGGAGTCCTGACCTTCATCAATCTTTCATCATCCATTACTTATACCGCTATGTTAATGTGATGCCATGGGATGTGATGTGATGGAATATAATAAATGCATTTCAGATATCTGATTGGAGTTACGGCATTGATATTTACCCTTTTAAGCGTTTTTTACCTTTTAAGAGAAGGGAGAAGCGGTTGGTTATCTATTCGAGATGTGCATGAACCTGGAGATCCTACAGAAAGGGAAATTCATCTCCTGAATTACTGACTCGCATTTCTTGCCATGTATGTACGCACGCACAGAACAGTGCTGAAATCTGGGGTATTGTGAAACGTGAATGGGGTAGTAGTAGTTTCCAAGAAGCTTGACCTTGAGCTCTGGTAGTTACCAGGTAGTGACCAGGTAGTGCTATACACGTGACACTACTTTTGTATAGAGTAGTACTCTGTAGTACTTCGGTATATCAATACGGAATGAGAAGAAAGAAAACGGGAATTCAATCATGTGATTGTGTATTTAACATCACCAACCTTTTGATATGTATATCCTGGTGTCCCTTGATACTGGGATATTCACAGTTCAACGAATATTAGCATCAGACTTTTGATGAATTCAAGATTCTCTCCCATCCTATCGTTGATCAATCACTCGAGCCAACCTACCCTCTCACAAACACCCACGAACTCTTGTCATTCTTCATTCATCCCATTCATCCCATTCATTCACATTCTCCTCACTTCCAAGTTCCAAATTCATATTCTTTCGGCCATTCTTTCTTACGCAGCCACCACACATCATACGCCACAGTCATACACTTTACCTAATCGTTCGCGCTTCTTCATATGTTAAACTAACATTCAAGAAAAATGGCTTGAATTCAGCCCAAGACAATGTCTCATTTTCCGATAAGCCAAAATGAAGGATAGCCAATCAATCAAGCTCTAACCAACTTGAGAAGAAGATGCAGAAATCAAGCAGATGGATTTTTTGGATCAACTCAATGGAAATGTGATATATCTAGGATTCGAATTATGGGACATTATCATGTGATTGTTCCTTTTGGCCAATAGTTTATCTATCAGAGAGGAAGTAAGGTAATCCTTTCTCTTCCTCTCTCTTTCAAATTGCACTAGTCATGCATGATTAGTACATCACACCATCTCAAAATTTTACTTTCCACGAGTCAAATAAAGTTATCTCTCGGTTTACGTATGTATGTGTGGCTTATCTGAAACAATCTCACTCTATACTCATCAAGCGCGCATATTCAATGTGAGGTACGTACTTGTCTTTGAAACGTATGTATGTATGTGTCTGTGGCTTGAGGACAAGAGATATTTGAACACGAGATCATACATACGTATCAACACATCATCATATATTCGAGAATAAGACACTGGGTAGCAATATAGCTATCATACGAAGAATAGCAATACACAAATTCGTACAGTGCATCTGCTCCCAAAAGGGGCGGAAAGTGGGAATGTGAAACATTGATTTCTTCAACGCGGGACAGCCCTTTGCGGAATGCTCGGTATTCCCGCTGTTGAAATTGTGGTCTCAAATTAATTCTTGCTATGTCCTGTATGTCGTATCTTTACTATATTGCTGTAAATGAAAGTTTGTGTCTCTTCACGCGGGATAGATATACGATAAAGTTTCCACATGTTAAATTCTGTGCCAAAGGCAAAAAATACCTGTCAATGTTCCTCTCTATATGCGGAAAATACATACATACATTCCTTTTCCCATTAGCTTACCATTCGTATGATAATCTGAACCGAGTGGGATGACTTGAATGCATTATATGCCAGAATCTCAGATATCAATTCTATCCCATCCCATCTCACCACATCACATCACCTCTATTCCATCCCACGTACCTGCTTGTAGTTTCTACAAAGTCTTCATTCGCTCTGTGTCATTCAGGATGAAATCCTTATCATTCCATCATCTAGCGAGCTCATATTCAATAACCAGAGTAGTGGATTTTCAAACACTCAGACTCGTTTTCAACAATAAAATATTTTGGTCATTCAAATCTATGTACATCACATCAGAATCTTGGAATCATGGGAGCTGTACGAACTTTGTATACTATACCTATATACTGTACAGTTCCTAGGGGATCTAACATCATCTGTTCTGTGGATCTTTGGTTTTACTCCCCGGCGAGATAGGAGGGTCATGTTCAATTCATATAAGCAAGCTACCATTGTGGTGTTTGAAAATATACGGGTATCTACTGAAGTTTTCGTCTTGTTGTATAAAAAAAAGGTAGGTAGGTATATTTTGCAATTCATTTGATTATTTGATTTTATCTGAATATTCAAGTTGATATACTGTCCACTTTTTTCGCAAAATCTCACACTCCCAAGGTTCTCCTCTACATAGAGTGGCTTTTAGTTCTGTATTCTCGCCCTCAACCTTAAACACTGGTAAATCATCCATTTACAATTTCATCTTCTTCTTTCCAAACAACTCAGCAATCGAAGTCTCGACACTAAATTCCACTTGGTTTGAAAGTCCAGAATTTACTAAAGCAGTACATACTAGAAGAGATGATATTTTCCTAGTGATGCCGAGATGAAAGTTTGCTTTAGGATATCATAGAGCTTAGTTTTCCAATACTTCGGAATGCTCTAGAGTTTCTAAATCCTACTTCCAAATAAATTGTTCGTATGATCTCAAATATTGTATATATTTCGATGCTGAATTGTCTTTAGATATCAAAAGCTCCTGATTATCGAACTTTAGTCCAGACTGTTGAACACCCTTCTAGAATTTGGATACTCGGAATGAAGATTGTAGCTAAGCTCCAGCGATCCAACAGTCATAGACCTAACACCCTCATCGCTTGCGACTCTGTTGCACTTCCGTATTCTGCACTTGGTTCATGGCCAGAAGTCCATGCATCACCGGCCTCTACAAGAATAGGTATAAAGAAATGACTATAGAATCGCGACATATCGGAGCCATCGTACCATTATCATCCTCTTTGTGAATCAGGAGCGAAAGATCTGTGGGGAGGAATCTTCTCTACTATTGGGGGGTTAGACAAGGAATTCGTGTTTCGAAAGATAAGAGTTACTTCAATTGCTTGATCTGGAGATGGACCATGCCACTTCGATATAGCAGCTCAATATCTAGAAGGATCTACAATCTCAAAGACTCTCGTAAATCAGGATTGATCTTAAGGAGGCTTCCTCCGTTGGCTATAATCCCTTTGCCCTTGTCTTCAACACCGTTCAGAGTCAGTATTGCGACTCCCCGTCGAATTGGAAAAGAGAGAAAAAATATTGAGACTCAAGCCATAATGAAGTTGAAGAGCAGGATAATCATTAATTTTCCATACACCACAGTATTGGTTACCAAATTCAAATAGTAGTATTACACAGTAAGTAATGTAAAGTAAATGTAATAGAAATATATTGTCATTATCATTCATTGGTGCAAACTTCTAAATAAAGTGCTAGGTATAAAATACAAATAACCCTCGAGGTCATAACTCATTAATTCCTCCATCTCCTGTTTTTCGCTCCGGCTATAAAGCCAAGCCAAAGTAAATGAAGTACCGTGTAAAGTGAAAGCAAACAAACAAGCAAGCAATCAGTTGAGCAAGCAGGTAATCGGTATATAAGGGCAGCAAGCATTCGCAAAGGCAAAAACAGAGAAACAAGACAAGACAATATCCAATCGAACTCCTCGCTCCTCATTACCTCCCCTGCGACCTCTCAATTTCCTCACCATATCCTCGTTTTCCTCTTTTGATCCTTTGAGGTTTAACTCAACCGACTTCCCGGTCTCAGACTTCCATTTCTCTTTTCGTATCTCCTGTTTCTCTCTTCCAAGATTTGTTCTCGCTTCTTTTCATTTTGTGTAGGATCATTTTTTGCATCTCCATCTTGACCTGGATTTGCCATTTCGTATTCAAGCATCTTGATGAATTTGTAGAAGAATACTGCGATGGCTGTTCCGACTATTGGTCCGACCCCTGGTAGAGAATGTCAGTTTGAGTTTGGAGATGGGGTGAGATGGGAGATTGGATGTAGGTAGGCAAGAGAGGAAGGCGGATGAGTGATGTCGAAGATAGATGCATGGGAAGGAAAGGGTAAGAAAGACAGAAGGTGTGTCAAAGTAGCAGAAGAAACTTACAATAAATCCAATGTTCCTTATCGAAAGACCCACTAACAACACAAGGACCAAAGCTTCTCGCTGGGTTCAAACTTCCACCAGTATAATAGACCCCGACCATCTCGGCAATGAACAACGCTAGACCAATACCCACCGGCGCAATGAAAGTCGCCTTGTGTTTCTCCTTCGCCAACATGAAGATGGTAAATACCAACTCAGCTGTCAGAATTGCCTCGATAAAGACACCTTGTACGGTGGATGTCTCAGCTCCGAGCGTGGTTCGTACATTGAATGTAGTAGGGAAGAGACCGAGAACCATTCCACTAGCAGCTATGCCACCGAGGATCTGGGCGAAGAATAGACAAGCAGCGCGGGGGATAGGGATGGCACCAACGAGTACCATACCGAGGGTTACGGCGGGATTGAAGAGACCACCAGAAATACGGAAGAAAATCCATACGTTTACCATGAGGGAGAAACCGAAGATAACTGCAATGTAAAGCTGAACTGCGATGTTGAAACCTGTTGCAGCACCTGTGGTAGTGTTCACTGTGTTACTGTCGATATTGGCGACTTGAGTACCGGCGAAAGCAAAGAAGAGAAACATAGTTGTCCCGACGAATTCACCGACTGTTGCTACGAAGTCTGTCCATGATTAGTATGTGCACGATCGGAAAGAGGGTGAAAAGACTTACGATTCTTGAAATTACTATTCATCCATTGTGTCCATGGTAACCTCATGACTATAGCTCTTTCTTCTGGTGTCAGATTGTTCAAATCAATCGTTCCTTTCGTTCCAGTCCTTTTATGCGATTCGTAGTTATACCCATCGATACTCTCATCTGTACTCTTTCTTCTAACCTTCTCACCACTAGCCCATTCAGGTGCAGCACCTGGTTCTCTCATTCCCTTTTCCAAGTCTCGATCTTTGCCAAGGTCACTTCTCGAAGAATCATCAAAATACGATTTCTGAGGACCACTTTCCCATCCTACTACATTGCGATATGTACGAGGAGGACGGGAACGTTCGTGATAATCAGGATGAGGATGATCATCACGAACACGTGTGCGGGATGACATTGAGTTCTCTCTCTCCCGATCGCTGTAGTAAAGGTCTTCTCGAGCACGAAGAGCTCTTCCTGTCTCGGATGTGAAACTAAGCTTGGGGTCGTAATCGCCGCCGGAATATCTTCTTGGTGGAGGTACTGATGGCCTTCTTCTTAGACCTGCAGCTGGTCTTGTAAGATCTTCAGAGGAGAAGACAGGGTGTTGTGGAGTGAGATCTGGTGGTGACATAATTGGATGTGATGAAAGGGGAGGCGACCACATTGCTGTATCCTTTTGATATGCCTTAGAAGGAGACGATATAGTATGTGCAATTGGTACCAATTGCTGTTGTGAAGAACCAGGACGATTTATAACATCTCCATCCATAGTTTTACTGCTTTGGAATATTGGAAGGTCTGTGCCTTCTCCTGACATTGTTAACTTGAGACTCTCAGCGTCAATGTCTAAGTGGGGTGAAGGGAAATCGTGATAGGGTAGAATGTAAAAGGGACGTTTTTTCAGTGGCTTAGCCGTAATGATGGGTTTGCTTGGAAATGAATAATATATAAAGTATAAGAGGTGTGTATGATGTTGATGTATTACGATTGATGATTGAGTTGTAAAGTATGATGGGATAAAATAACTTCAACGGATGACCTGAAGAGATATATATTCTCGTTTCACCAACCACTTTCCCCAATTCTAAGCACCATCGTGTAAAAGTATATCGAATCTTGATCTCCTTGAACCTTGAAAACATAATTTCTTCTTTTCCTTGCAAGATCTATCAATCTAGCCATCTGCGTACGAAGGTATCTCTACCCAAATTCCACAACCAAGGTTCTTGCTGAACACGGTGATTGAAAAAAGCAAATAACTATACCAAAGGAGAACCATCATACTAAACGATGGATCCCAAGTGGCTGGCTCCCCAAATGAAGAAGTTAAAACTTGACAGGAAAGCCCTTGTGTGCATCAATGCATGATAACGTGGACCCTTAAGAATGATTTCGGAAAATCATGGAAAATCATCGCACATCTGCCGTAATGACGTAGATCCTCCAGACTCTCCATAGAGTTCATAATATAAAGCCCGTTGAGCCATATTAAAACTGCAGGAAAAAAGTGGTTTAACTTATGATAATACTTGAGATGAATTATCGGGGGGGGGAAACGCATGAACACATGGATGGACCTTGTCATCACGTGGACAACATGTTCTTTACCAGCTCTCAAAACTTCGGAATTCAACGACGAACATCCGTAGAAGAACCGTAGAACAAGAATTGCAAGGAAAATGCTCGAAATAGAATTTGAATGGTTGGTATCGAATCTATCGATCTTGACTAGAATGAGAAGGATATGACATCGGGGAAGAAATCGGATACAAACCGTCGTTTGAAAGTCTGTGCAGATTGTTCTGCTTAAATTGGAATCTGAGAGTTAAGATGGACTCAATTCAATGCCTTCGAGTTCAATTCATGCATTGATATGAAGATGAAATAACATATAATGATTGAGAACCCTCTGGCCACTTTTTCAAATTTGCTATCGAGATTTGGAATTATTCCAACGGAGATTGCAATTATTTCTGTGCAAGTAAGTGGCAACGAGCTGAAAATGAGTCGTGATGCATCAATTGAAGATGTCGAGAAAACTGACTCTCCAGGTGGAGTTTCAAATTCTCGCTTAAACATAATCATCCTTCATTGGTCAATGCCTTTCCATGGTCAGGGGATATCTTGAGGTATATCATTCGGATGATATAGGTTAATGTATGTTCTTATGCTTCTCGTACTTTTAGTCTTTTTTATACTTTCAGACTTTCTTTTACTTGGTCAATTCCCTCTTCCCAGTTTCTATTCTCGTCCTGATCAACGAGGACTCATTTCCAGCTTCTCTTCACCCTTCCTTTTCCGTCTCTGCCCTATGCACTACTCTAAGAAAGTATCAAAATAGAATTAGGGATCAAAATACAGCCATGCAGAACTTTTCTAGAACCTGTCTGGAAAACCCAGAGAACTTTTATCGTTCATAAAGGATCCTCACCGCCAATCCGATCCATCTTCCATGACTCACAAAATCCCCGGTATTATAGCCTTTCTTGCCCCAACCTTCTCTCTACCAAACCTCTTCACATACCAAGCTTTTCCTTGTAAAGCTCTTGGTAACATCGTAGTTATCTCATTGATAAGGAAATTTCTTGCAGGCACGCAACCACTTCCAGCCATTATGAAGAAACCAGCCCATTCGATCCACTCACAGAAGTAATGAGGATATAGAATATAATTGAAGAGACCGTTCTGAGGAAGCATGTACACTTTGTCTACTTTGGTATTGCCTTTGTTTTTTCCGGTTGAAGGGTCATTCTGTGCTGCTTGTTTTCGAAGTGCCGCACGTCTGATTTCACGTAGTTCATCGTCATGAAATATGTTGCCTACGAGACCGAGAAAGAAAATCATCATGCCTAACTCGATCCGTGCTCCATTTACATATGGATTTCCCGATATAGGTTTCCTATAGGTGAAATGGTTAGCGCCGCTAAAGAAGCGCCATGCCACTCGTATGCTGCACTTATGACATATATCTGTCGATGATAAGACCATGTGGGAGTGGACGGGACAAAGGAAGAAATTACCAATCAGCTCTTGTAAGAGGCCCATAACCAGCAAAATAACATCCCAGTGATGTAGCATTTGTCACTTGAAAGGCAATCGCCGAAAGCCAAACTATAAAATGTATAGGCGACATAGAAGGAGAGATAAGAGGGCCAATAATAGCACGATTGATGTAATGTATGGTCTAATTTTTTGACATATCGTTAGCATAGATCCATCAATTTGCTTTTTTCAGGCTCGCGCCGACTGTTATTCCGCCACTAGTTCAATAGCTGGTCTCACGTCCACAGAGGAGTTCTTTCAATTCCACTAATCAATGGCTATGGAATAGACACATTGGTTCATCATCTGCTAAGATCTCCCTTTTGAACTCTTTCGCCTCCACTAAGCCACGGTCACTTGATCGTCAGACCTAGAGCTATCCTCTGCCAGCTCACTCCTCCCAACACCTCTGTAGCCCTCCCCCCCCAAAAAAGAAAAGAAACTCACATAAAGCCCCACCATCAGCTTATTCTCCCAAGGCAAGCCATTCAGCCCCACCTCATTGGGCAACGTATACATAATGTACAGCATAGTCATCAACCCAGGCAATTCCATCGTAATCCAACCCAGCTTTCCTGGAAGATTAAATCGACTATTTGAGGAGGTCTTGCCTGCACCGTACCATGGTTGAACCCATTGAATGATTGTTACCTATGGGTTGTAAGTGAGCATGGGTCATTGGGGGATATGAGAGAATGGAGGAGGGTCATTGGATGAAAGGGGTAGGAGAAATATAAGCCCTAGATAAAGAGAGAGAAAAAGACTACAAACCAATGGAAACCATTGAAATCCCCAAACGATTAATTCCCAATTTTCCCTTGAGGGAGGCATCCAATTCTCTATAAGAACCATCTTGACAATTACTTAGCTCAGACTATTGTATAAGAGAAGTACTAGATTTGAAGTGAGCAAATTGTCGTTGGAGTGAAGCACAATGCTTCAATGATGTCACCACTTTTCATTACACTTTCTGTGCTACTCACACCGTATGATGTTTACGCGTTTGTCAGCCTTGCATTAGTAGCCAATAATATACGTGTTTCAGATAGCTAGCTGATTGAGTAGCTTTGAGCCTTGTAACCGTAATAGCTCGCGATAACGATAACATCGCTTTTGTTTGCTGCGTCAGACGACATCAACTCAAACTTCATGTTCTTTACCCTCTTCCTCAGATTCACAACTAGAAATGACACCTTCACCCTCTCGCGTCGCATTCTACACTAGTAATCTCTCATCCTTCATCTCCTCCCCCTCTACCTTTCGCATCCTGCGTACCCTATCTCCGCCCACACCACTACCCCCCATCCCTCCCACACCCAAAAACCTCACTTCCGTAACCTTCGACGCATACGATGCCTATCGCGGGTCCCTTTACTTTCCTCCCACGACTACTAGCACCGCCTCAAACGAATCTTTAGGTCATCCGAAAACCCCAAATCGAGATCATCAATCTCCCTCTAATCCCAACACCCCGCAAACCCTCTACATACTCGATTCCTCCTTCAACCCGCCTACCCTCGCACACGCACATATTTGTCTCTCCGCTCTAAACGATCACTACTCTTCTTCCGAATTAGGTCACACAAATGCGAGGTTATTAATCCTACTCAGTACACAAAATGCCGATAAAAAGATTACCGGCGCGACTTTGGAGGAGAGATTAGTGGGAATGGAATGTTTTGCGAATGATTTATTGACGAATTGGTATTATCCTCATTCGGCTTATCATTACAAGAAAGAGAAACTTGATCGTTTGAATGGGAAATCATCCGAAGTGACTGAATCCGATTCTTCGGACGCCGAATCTTCAGATATCGATTCCAATTCCGAATACAAATCTGAGTCATTTGGCGAAACGAAACTCAAATCTTCCCCTCCCCAATCTCCTCCATCCGAATCCCTACTATCTGGTAACCCCAACTCGAGGCCTAAAATCAATATAGATATAGGTTTAACATCTCTCCCCTATTTCCACGATAAATCCGCCGCCATTGAAGCCTCCTCCTTCTATCCACCCTCAACAACACACATCCATTGCACCGGCTACGACACTCTAATCCGCGTCTTCAATCCTAAATACTATCCACCTACTCATGATCTCTCTCCCCTTATCCCCTTCCTCTCAAACCACAAGCTTCGCGTAACCTACCGCATCGACAAAGACTGTACAAAAGAAGACCAAGATGCATACCTATCGAAAATGCAACATGAACTACCCAGTCTAGGAGGAAAAAAGGAATGGATAGAAGATAAGAAGATATACATGGCTCCAGGACTCGAAGGAAAAGAAATCAGCTCCACAAAAGTTCGAGCGATGATTAAACAATCCAGCGCACCGGATCCGCACCGAAAAGGCCAGGGAAGTTCGAAATTCAGAGGAAAGGGAAAACAGGAGAATAAGAAGATTAAAGAGGGATTAAAGGGATTTGTAGGAACATCGGTGGGGAAATGGATTACGGGGGAGAAGTTATATTGGTGGGAAGCGAAGGAGAATGGGGAATGAAGGAGAGAGATGTAGGTAGCTAGCTAGGCCAAAGTCCAGTCGCATTTGTGATGGAGAAAGAATATGAAGTACGAAGAGAAAGAAAGACGTGATTTGATTCTATAAATCAACACATCCATCCATCTAACTTACTCGCCATACCACTCGGAGACTCTCATAGCATATCGTAGCATACCATCACATCTCATCCAGCTAATCTCACCACAGGGATAATCAATCCTCGAATGCATATATGCATATACCTATGTACCTATGCATGCGCGCATTCCCACCGCCAAGAACACTCACTCAATCACCCACTCACCCACTCAACTCCCTAACTTCAACCATAAACACAAACATAAATACATTAATAAATAACAAAATCCTCCTCCTCCACATATCCATATATCCACTTCTCCTCCCCCCTCTACTCCCCACTCTCCAAGAACGAATCATTAAAAAAAAAAAGTCCACCGATCCGACGTTTGGGTAGGTAGGTGAAATCCTGTCACTCCTCTCCTCGTATCCAAAATACGGCGTAATAAAATTAATACGACACCTATCCACATCCCCATCCCCATCCCCATCAAGCCAAGTAAATTGACATAAATTTTGACGTACAAAACCTACTCTATCCTTCCTTCAGCCCTACCCTACGATCGATGTACAGTGAGTGCAGTGCAGCCCTACGATACGATACGCGCTGTCATCACATCATCCACTCTCATTCTTGGCTTAGAGTGACCCTCATCTTAGTACTACATCACATCACATCATACAAAAGGTTTCAAAATTCCCAATTCAAAAATTCTGTGAATAAAGACTTTCTATTATTTGCTCTCCCCGTTCTATGTCTCATTCTCATCTAACACACAAACGCTGAAAGAACCAAGGAAGCTTATCCATATTCTATCTGTAGTTACTGGATAATGTATACCTCTATAACTTTTCTTTTCTTCCCCTCTCCTCTAATCCGCTCTTCATACTTCGAGTATGTACTCCATATAAATGTATTCGACAAAACGCCATAACCATGCATTTCTGGTACTATCCGTCTAGCCCAGTCCGACCCAACCCATTCTACCTTGGATTCGCCAAAGAGTGTGTACAAAAAAGGGAGGATCTGATTTTCCATCCCTAAAGCAAGAAGCCAGAAACGCCCCTTTCGGCATAGAATGTATAAATAAGTCATCAATCAATTCCTCTCCCATTAACATATATTCTCCTCCGTCAAACTCAATAACATCCTCACAGAGTCCAAATCAATTCCAACACACCATCAACATCATACATTCTCTTTCCATCCTTGTGATCTTTCCACCTCCAATCATCCTTCTTTCGAATATAGGTTTGTCTGACCGTTCCATCTGCTCTTAATTCCGATTCAGCAAGATCCCATGAAACTTTTCGTCCAGTTTCACGAAGAGGAATTCTTTGAGGTCCAAACATAAAATCGAGATTCCATCCTGTTCCATCATCACCTAATGCATTGAATGTCCTTTCCATTTGATGAAGGTTGAAATCGATACCTTTAGGATAATGAGCAATGGACCAACCATTTGTGAGGATAAAGTTATCTCTGGTTTGGAATCTTTGAAGGAAACAATCTTCACCACAAACTTGTTGAATTTTAGTGGATTCGAAAACTTGAGCTTCATGCCACATTCCTCCCTTGAAATGATGTAGAGAAAGTGGTCTGATACCAGATTCATAGAACCCTGATGGATCACCAACAATATCCAATTGCCAGATGTCATGGAGGACAGTCAAACGGACTTCGGTATTTTCGTATACGCACTTTCGGAGAAGGATATCACCTTGAGAACCCCATCCGGAATTTGCTTCTTCGACCTTTTGTTTAGTGCTGCATTGAGGGAAAAGATCTGTAATTGTCGCGGCCAAAGGAACGGAAAAGAAAACTCCAGCTCCACCATAAGCTTGGCTTCCATGGCGTGCAAGACTACCGACATCTTCAGAAAGATTACCAATATATAAATCTTCACTAGCATCATATGTTGCCATTTTCTTGATTAGAGCATCCATGTTTGGGAAGAATGTGTCGTCGTCGCACATTACCAGCCATTTTCGATGTTTTCTAGACTTGTCGTTATATAAAGCTGGTAGGAGAGAGAAATAACGCTCGGCCATTTCGATTTTACTGTCTGCAGTGTAGACTTTGGCATCGATTCCATATGCTTTCAACATTTTCTTGATTTCGTTGATTTCCTTTTCCGAAGCATCGACCAATCGTAGGATCAATCCACCTCCATTGGAGTTTCCATGACCATCGGTCAACCAATGCGACCAATCGAGCATGGGGTTAATCTTTGGATCAGTAATTCTCTTGTAGGTGGTAGAAATGCCAAAAAGGAACTCAGTAGCATTCACATCTGCAGGAATAGCAGACTTTGGGACTGGGACATCGAGTGGTTTCAGACATTTCGTAGTAGGAGCCGTGTCTTTCTCGATGTTGATTGTATCGAAATATCGAGGGAACAAGTGCTCGTCGAGTCTGGTAATGGATTTTCGTTCAATATCTTGTCGATGATATCTGACTTGTCTGGAGGCATATTCAATTTTATCATCGAGACCATATTTTTCTTTCAGTTCACGTAAGTGTGTTGAATTGACAGCACAATCGGGAGAACCATTTTGTGTGGTAAGAATTTCTTGTGAACTTGGACTGAGTTTTGATTGGATTTGATGCAGTCTCTCTGGTGTAGGTCGTCCGGTGAAGAAGATGATTGTGAGGCAAATGAATGTGAATAGCGCAATGCGGGTGAAAGGGCTTCGAGGATTAATCAACCTATTAGGTGACATTGAGGTACCCGTACCTATCATGCCCATTGTGAAGTTGGGAGATGGAAATACTTGCAAGCCGGTAACACTAAATTCTCTATGACGTGGTGGAAAGATACGTACGGAGAACCCCAAGAGCGAGTCGACGAAGATGAGGTAGGTGTAAAAGAAAGAGGTCTATGTAACGACCGTTATTCTTCCTTTTAAGAAGAAATGGAAGACGGAAGTTCAGGAACGAGTGAGAGAGAGATTATTGATGTAGGAGAGAAAGAAGAACAATACAAAAGAAGGTTAACATGTAGGGCAGATCTAAGAAATTAAAAGCCAAATCCAAAATAGAGCAAACCGGAAAAAGAAGGAAAGTCGAGCTAAGATAAGCTTGATATTTTGATATGCAGTTACCCTAAACATTAATGCGGAGCAATGAACCTTGTAAATGGAAAAGTTAGATGGGTTAAGTAGTGGAAGTAGTATAACAAGTAAGTAGTATTGATACTACCTAGTTAATACATAGTACAAATTGAATTAAATGTTGGGAATGAATTATACTGAATTATACTGAAATCCACTGAATTGAGACAATCTTGAGCCTTGGAGTCTTGCCCGTGAGTCTTGAGTCTTGACTCTTCACTCTTGACTCTTGACTCTTGACTCTTGACTCTTGACTCTTGACTCTTGTAGGAGAGGACTCAGTCAAGAATATCTACCCGTCTATGTATCTAGGTATCTACCTTCCCCTTTCTCTCTTTCCTTCTCTCTCCCCAAAGACTTCATCCTTTCTTCATTCACTTGATTATCTTCATCAACCCATCCAAGTTCAACCAATACCATCCAACCATTCCAAATTATCCTTTTTCGATATCTCCAATTAAAATTTTATATTGATAGTGAACACTTAAAAGGAAAGTGTATTTCCGTAAGTTAGTAATCTCGATATGAGATTTGATTCGATACTGCGCAGAGATTGTGAATGTGATATTGGTATATGAAGTGCGTAGATTACATACCTGGCTGGTACGTACTTTGTAGATTGCGTACTACCCTCAGGGGTTATGAATTTGTTCTTGGCCATGAGACCACAGCGCTCCATACTACATAACAAACATACCAAGGTAGTATGATTAGTGCCGGATAATCAACCAAAAGGTAAGACAACTGCGGGCGGGGAGTGCGCGGACAAGTGGGGATAGAAATTTATCATTATTATTCGAGATCTGGCTGGTAGTGGCTGCATACAAAAATAGATTCTGATTCTGATGAATGTCTGGATGTCTAGATGTGTATGGGCTGTTGGACTATTGGACTATTGGACCATGGAACAACACCGGCTGGAACACACAGGACGGTTAGAGTACTACCTAGATACCTACCTAGTATTTATTTATAGATTTGAGGCGAATATTGATTGATCGATCAATCAATCAACATGAAGATACTGAAGTCTAGAAAATCGAGATCAACATTGGTTTCAGTGTAAAGATTATAAATATCTCGAGGTGAATCAGTGGTGACGTTCTTGATACAGATAAAGAGTTTTTCACCTCTATATGAAATGTGCAATGTTATGTCTGAGGTACGGTACGGTACGGTACGGTACAATATGGTGTAAAGAAAGAAACCTTTCAAAACATCAGCATTTATCTCTTCCAAATCCAAAGTAATAAACTCTTTAGATAACAAAAATCATACCTACCAGGTATCTCCCCTAGTACCCGCAACGATCATCATATAGGGGCAAATCATTTCAATCAGTGCTTCATTCAATCAAGTAATATTCAAGTACAATCACGTCAATCTTCAACTCTATGACCAAGAGTAATAACTTCTCAGGAGTTTTTTCTAACAACATGAGCATCATAACCTCTTCAAACCAACCTCCAACCTCCATCCAACCTCTCGAAACAACGATTGTCAAGGTAGGAGAAAAGATCGACATTCGGCATTGCTTTTGAGTTTATTTTTATATTCCATTCGTCGACGGTGTACACTGATTTTCAGAAAGCAACGGGCCGAACCAAGTTTCAATGTAAAGTCGTTGTTTCTGTTTTGGATGATCTTTTGGACGAATGGCAATTCGAGGAGTACACACACAGTCCTTCCGACGATGTAACGTATTATATCTGCCATCCCATTCTATTATAAGCTGGTACGGTACTACTATGGCTGTTTGTCACATATTGATAAAGTAATTTCTCTCTGAAGTTTCTACTGAATATGTGGAGTTGAGACCCTCGAGATCCCAAAGAGTGGTTTACCAGTGTTCATTCATATTTGAGGTTAGATGTAATGTTCTTCGTTTCCTATCCCTAGGTATCCAAGTTGTTCTTGATCGAATCTGTTAATTATTCGCCTGGCTGGGTCATCATGCACGATTCTGTACATTCTAGTAGTACAGCATCAACGGTACGGAAGTCTCACTTTGGTGGCACATATTCTGAGACCTCTCACGGGGAATAGATTGATATCCAAATGTCTGAAAAGTTAAACTGTAGGTCACAATGGTGAGTTGATTTGGATTTGGATAATTGACTGAATTGTTAACATCGCTACCAAATCTTTATTGGTAAACAATACTCATGATTTTACAAATTTCTTCACTCACTACAAGAAATCATTGTTGCTTGTGAAGCTGCCCTCAGTCTATAAAATATTTATGCCTTGTGGCCTCAATTCCTGCCTTATTGATCCCAGCGCAATCTACCCTGTATCAAAATGCGCCCGCATTATTTACATTGGAGAAGTCGATGTCCAGAAGGATTTCCCCTCAAATCATAGACAACCATAAGTTGATTGAAATTCATCATGGCTAGGTAAGTAGGATTCTACGTCTATTACCATACCTTCAACGAAATCACAAACTAATGCATCAACTAACAGCAATATTCTTTTTCTGCCATTTCGAAAGGCTACCAACCTACAATTATCAGATGCTATAAAGCAATACATATCCACCAAATATGACCAACATCCGGATATGTTCAAGCAGGACCTTGAGATTATTGATGCTTTACGAAGAGATGCTATTCATGTTAGGGAACCTCATACCACTGGAATAAGAAAGATATCAGCATATGCGGGTCAACTTTCCTGGTTGGGGGGTAAATTCCCTATAGATGTATGCCAGCCCTCTACGTCCCGCAGATATATACTTACTTATCTGGACAGATCGGAGTGGAGTTTTCATGGTACCCCGCTCTAGGATACAACATCGACCGCCTCGTCGTGGAAAATAACCTCAAATTCGAACTCGCAAATGTAATGTTCAACCTCGCGGCTCTCTATTCCCAGCTCGCCATGTCTGCCAATAGAGCAACAGCAGATGGATTGAAAATCGCTTGTAATAACTTTTCACTTGCGGCGGGAGTACTCAAACATTTAAAGGAGGAAATAATACCCGAATTGCGCACTTCCCCTCCAGAAGATATGGATGATGATACACTGGAGTGTCTTCAAAGTCTTATGTTAGCACAAGCCCAAGAATGTTTTTGGGCAAGAGCACGAGGAAACGGGACTAAAGATGCTTTAGTGGCCAAATTAGCTGCGAAAGTGTCGGATTTATATTCGCAAGCTTCGGATTGGGGTATGAAGAGTAATGCTATAAGTTCGGAATGGCTACATCATTCATCGGTTAAACATCATCATTTTGCGGCGGCGGCACAATATCGCATGGCGTGTGATTGTTTGGAGAAGAGAAAATACGGAGAGGAGGTAGCGAGATTGACGGATAGTATTGTTTGCGCCAATGAGGGAATCAAGGAAATAAAATATGTCAATAAAGCTGTGGCAAATGAACTACAGTTGTTGAAGAATACGGTGACGGAATGTTTGAAAAGAGCTGAGAAGGATAATGATTTAATTTATCTTGGTAAGTTTTGTTTCTCCTAAGTTCGTTGATTGGGTGACGCTCCGCTAGCCCTCCGGGAGCCACTGCCGTGGAGGCAGACTATTTGCAAATGCGAGTAAGCTTTCGCGCGCAGTGTAGTATGGAGATTCGAGAGCTTGCTGGTGGGTGGAAAACGCAGCAGGGAAGGAGGGTGTAGCGCAGCTTCTGTGCATTCCCATTGTTCTTTATAAGAGCGTAGCGAGTTATGACGGCTCAGGGAAGCACGGAGAAAGCCTCCACATTACCATCTTCAATTTGTAATATGAGAAAGTTCCGAGCGGAGCGAGCTATGGGGGTTTGGGGGCTTGCCCCCATATACAACCCAATAAATAGGACCGTTATATATTTGTTCGGATACCAGCTAACTTTGTAGATCCCGTACCACCTAAGAATGAACTGAAACGCCTTGAACGAGCAAGTATGGCCAACCCTATAATCCCAAAAGAAGTTTCTGAACCCATGACTTTCCTTGGAGATCACAAAGAATTTGGACCGCCACTGTTCTCCAAACTTGTGCCTTTTGCTGTTCACGTAGCAGCCAGTATCTACGAAGAACGCCGCGATCGAATTGTTAATAACAATATTATTGACGAACTTGAGATTTTAACAACCCGCATCCATGATACCCTTCGTTCCCTCAATCTCCCTGGCTCTCTACAAGCCCTTGAGAAACCTTTGGGTCTTCCTCCTACTTTGCTTTCCCATGCGGAAGAGCTTCGTCAAGCAGATGCAATTGGTCGTATCAATCGATCATTTTCCGATGCTGCAAAGCTCAAGGCATCAGATGAAGCTATATTTCTCGAAGCTAAAGAGCTATTACAATCAGAAGCATCTGAAAATGATCGACTACTGAGAAAATTCGGAAGTGATAGATGGACTCGTTTAGACTCTCGATCCGCATCTCCAAAACTATATACTCAAGTGGATGAGATCGAAGGTTATTTCAAAAGTGCAGCGAATAGTGACCAAGTTGTTATCGTCAAATTTCGCGAGTATGAATCTATTCTTCAGATTCTTACCAGTTCAGATCGGGATATTGGAAATTTTGTCCCTAGCTCTCGACGAGTTAACATACCACCAAATCTTGAAGGGGAAGTTTCCAAACTTAGGAACTCCCTTAACGAAATTTCAAGATTGGAGAGTAGAAGGAGGAGGAAAATCGAAGCTATAAGAGAGAAAGCAAAGAAGGATGATATAAATCATAGCATTCTAGCCGAAACCGCTCGTTTGGAACGAGAGTATCCTTCAACACCTGTTGTTCCAGCTCATTTTGAAGATTTCTTTGAAAGACGCCTCTCCCATACCTACGACGCAGATCTCACTTCTCTTAAAACCGAATCGGAAGAACAGGAAAAGCTCCTCCAACAATTGGAAATAGCAAATGGATCATTCATTAAAGCTAGAGCCGGAGATACAAGCACGAGAGAGAGAGAACAGGCCTTACAGAAACTTGAAATGGCTTACTATAAGTACAAAGAAATAGTCAATAATGTAGATGGTGGAAGGAAGTTCTACAATGATTTGGCGAAGATAGTTGGGAGATTTAGAGATGGTTGTAAGGCTTTTGTGCAGGATAGAAGAGAGGAAGCAAGGAGAATGGAAGCGGATTTAAGTATGCCGTTGAAACCGATGAGTAGTCTTAGTTTACATCATCCCCAACCGGGAGTTGGTGGAGGAGGAGGTATAGGGGGACATCATGCGCCGCCACCGCCACAACCGCTCATCCCGGTGCAGATGCAGGGCGGAGAAGTACCCAGTCCAAGGAGAGAAATGAGTCCGATTCAAGCGCCGGTTCCGCAAAGAGCGAGTTTGCAGAGTACGCCGGTGAATGTTGGGGGTGCGGGTCCCGGGGGAGTTGGGAGTGTGGGAGGTATGCCAGGCGCTTTTGCAAATAGTGTTAATATGGGTGGAGGTGGAGGTGCGACGTGGAATCCAGAATTGGGAATTAAATTTGGTGGTGGTGCTGGGGAAAATGCACCTCCGCCACAGACGCAAGCGCAGCCGAAACAAACGACGTGGGATCTGAGTGCAGGGTTGAGATTTGGATGAGGGAGTGGGTCATGTGGGAGGGGATTTGGATTGGTAAAGTGAACTTTTATGTATGTATGTATGTATGTATGTATTTATGTATGTATATGATCAAAAGGGACCTCGAGACACACGCTTATACTCTTACAATATCTATCTATCCAAGAAATACTCGTACATATTCAGTGTATATACATATGCATATGGAGAGAGGAAACAATATATATGTATATGTATATGTACATAATAGCACATAGCAAAACGATCAACAGATAAGCGAACAAATGAACGATGAGATGAAGTTCAGATGAGAAGAATGAAATGAAAATACATCTATCTACTTATAATCATCACGAAACTGAATTTAAAATCTTTAAAACATCATTCACTTCCATATATTAATTACATGGAGGGGGTTTCGTGAGCACCGATGATATGATATGAGAGCGGGGTGGATGGAAATTCACAGTCACATTGGAAGAGAGATAGTTTGTATGTAATACGCTGCTGTACCGAACTGGTTGATTGAATGATTGATTGAATAACTGTCCGACTGATCAAAGGAGGGGTAGAAATATTCCCATTCCAGTCCTCAGTCCTCCGCCCCAGCCCATCCTATCGCTACTACATTCCATGACGACCTATGAAATGTATGTATGTATACCAAGGACAAAACCCCCATCGCACTCATTGCTATGCTATAAGTAGACAAAGTACGCGATATGAAATACCAACCGCACCAATGCCTACCACGCTGTATGTGTCAAACCTCTACCTGTTCCCCCATCCATTACCCTCCAAAAAAGCAAAAGGCCAAGTAATAAACAAAGGTCGTAATTCATATCCATCCATCCATCCATCCATGATATAATATCCTAACCATCCCAAAGCAAGGCAAGAAATCATGCAAGCAGGTAAACAAATAAATCCTCAAGCCACCAACTCCCATGCTTATTTCAAATCAAAGTGACCCCACTCCGAATCCTCATCCATTCCTGCAAGGTAATGAAGCCCAAGCCCCAGGACACCTGCCGAAAGGAGGTATACACAGAACCCCAATCCGGCAACCGCATGGAATCAAATCACCACCCCTCAAAGATGAAATCCAAATCAAACTTCAACCTCACTCGCAGCCGCAGTCTCAACAACCTCGTACCAGAGTCCATGGGCATCCTTGTCTACTATCCCCATCTTCCCAAGCACCTCCACAATCCCTCCAATCTTCGCCACAAACTCTGGCATGCCTAACCCCGCAATTCCTTCATTGCCATTCCCATCATTCCGTGGGTTTTCCTTTGCCAATCTATGAATAAGATAACCTCTCAATCTAGTCATCAAAAGTTTCATAACCGGTTCACGAAGTTCTCCTTCAGTAGAACTTAGAGCCGAAGCTGCTGCCATAATTCTCTTGACTAATTCGCGAATATGATTCTTGGTAGCCATGGGCATACTTCTACTACTTTCCAATGCGGCTGTGATGCCTTGTCCTGCTTGTTCTGATTCCTTGGAATTTTCAAGCACGGAATAAACTCTTGAAGCTTCAGTTTTCCATTGACTTCGAACATCTCGCTTAAGGATATTTTTGGCCTGTAGAAGAATTGCTGAAGTGGTGACGATTCGAAGAGTATCTTTCCTTGCCGTCTCAATCCTTGCCATATCCAACTTTAAGGTTTCTGGTACTGGGCTTCCGGGCGCAGATGTACATATATCTACCAGCATCTGAATGTATGTTTTCTCTGGCGTAGGTCTATTTCTCGCTAACCCGACATTCTCCGGATCTCGACGAGCAGCTTCTGTATAAACCTTTTGACGAGCTTCGCGCCAAGCTCTTGTGGTAATGGTAAGATCGTTATTGGTCTCTTCCATTTCTTCCGAGAAACGTTTAGTTTCATATGTGGAAGCATGCTTGATCAGTTCAGGAGCCGATTGTTGAAGCATGAAATTGGCATAATCGAGTTGCATTAGATCGATGAAGCGCATCAATGCTTGAAGACGATCGACGAAATCACCTTCTCTGAGAGTAATCTCAGCAAGGATTTTGACCTCGTCATCTCGGAAAGGAGCACATAATCGAGGTAAAATACTGCCCATAAAATTGAAGAAAGTTTCGTAAGAAAACCTGCCATTCTTGAGTTCTGATGCTACCAAATCTGTATCGAGGGAATCTTCAATGAGTTTGTACATTGAATTTCCAGGAGTAAGAAGACGTTGAAGTTTGCCCTTGATGTTATCGGCCATTGCAAGAACCCAAGGATCACTATTCCCAGCTGCGACTTCTTGTCTCATGGAATCAAAGATAAGTTGATTAACGACCCCTCGCTGTTGAAGACAATCTTCCATCGAGATACGATATTCTTTATTAATGGCCAATTCATGAACCAAAGTTCGATTATCTGGAAGTATTGAATTAACTGATCTTAAATTATCTGCATCGGTAACTTGTCCACGACGTTGTTTGACAGGTGTAGCAGGTGGTGTGAGGGTTTGTAGATGAGATGCAACGGCATTATCGGAAGCATTAAAATCTTCAATGACAGGAGATGCTGATCCAGTTTCCGCCGCACGAGGTTTCGAATCCCCAGTGGGTTGTTTGGTTTGTTTAACCTTTCTTGCTTCTCGGATAGCATTTGCAATTAATCGTTTGCCCTGAACTGGTCCGGCGAGTCTCTTGATCCTAACCATCAATTTAAGTTGATTGTCTCTGATTCCATCACGATATGAATCAGTGACAGATTCTTCCGTACTATCTTTCACAGTTTGCCATATCGAATCTAATTCTACAAATTGTAAAACCATCATATCAATAAGCGTACTTGCATCTCTAGATTTCCAAGCGATAAAAGCATTGAAGAATGTTGCATAGACTTCCGACAATGTTGAAAGCTGAGCTGGAGGAGGTGTATAATTGTTTGCAGTTGTCAATCTAGACAAAACAGTTTCAAAAGAAATAAGTAGATCTCGGGCTTTTGCAACGAGGTCCTGCAATTGTGGATTAGCCAAATCATCCCTCTTCATTGGTTGCGCTCCTACCTGTTCCTGTTCTCCTTTATCACCTTTACTACTCAAAACCTGTGTAGGGTGACCAAGGATAAGGAAAGCGCTGAGAAAGGTTCGGACTGCTGTCATTTCATTGACTGATCCGCTTTCTCCTTCTTTGAGTCCACAAATTCTCAAAATATGTGCCGTACTAAGGAGAACTTTCTCTTGTGCCAATAAATCAACCACTTTCTCAAATGAAGTCTCGCGAACCCCATCAATTGTGAGCCCCAGTTCTGCAAAATCACGTAATGCCTTCCAACGTCTATGAATTCTCCATCTAGTTTGAATTATCTTTGCTGCCGCTGATTCGGTAAGTGGTGCTTTCTTGATCTCCGCAACTGGACTTGGACTCGAACTCTTTCTCATATTACTCAAACTTCTTCCTCGTTGTTTACTGTTATTATTTCGACTCAAGATTTCCTCTCGCCTCCTTTCAGCCTCGGCAAGTTTTTCCTCCATCTCCTTTCTAAGCTTCTTCCCTTCTAGTTCCCTTCTCTCTTTCATAGTCTCCGCAATTCCCTTTGCCCTCTTAACTTCCTCCGCACAACTCGCTACAATCTCTGCCAGATTCTTCTCTCTCGCTTGTTGCGCTGCTAGAGCTCTTTCCTCCGTATTCGTAGTACTTCTCGGTGCTGCTTTGGCCAATGCCGCCCTCAGTCTAACTTTCTCCGCATGCGCTGCTCTGTCGGCCAATCTAGCCTTTCGATCTTCAAGAATACTCGCTCTACGTAGATGTTGAGCGATATAATTACTCTGCGGACCCGGCATACCGGCGTGGCCCGCCGCATGACGACTCGAGCCATGTGAATGAACTGATGAAATGGAATTCCGTCTCGAGGATGCAGCCGAAGATTTACGTCGATTATTGGTGGGGCGATAGAATCTTGCTGCGATACGTGGTGGTGGTGTATGAATTCGATTTGAAGGGGAATCTTCCCTCTCGGATATGAGATCGAGGTCTACGGGGTCTTCTGGCATACCGGTTGATTCCATAATGATACGGTCGGGATCGCTCATATCTTGAGATGCACGACGCATTGTGTATATGTAGAGGTATGGTTGGGGTACTTTGGGTGGGGCGGTGGGTTTTTGTCGAGGTTGAAAGTTGAAAGCGTTCGCAGGTTGCAGATGGTGGTAGTTGCTACTTGCTTGGTGATGAATAGCTAGGTATGTAAATATGATGTGATTGATTTGGAAATGATGACTGTTTCGTAAAGTGAATCCTGGTATTGAATTGAATTGAATTATGAAGCATGCATTCGATTTGAATCCAAAAGTCCCACGAAAATAGTAAATACAATAAAGATGTGAAAGGGTAGAGAGTAGAGCGTAGAGGGCAAAGAGTAAAGGGTACAGAGGAAAGAGTAAAGAGTACAGTAATCTTTCGTATCCGCCTTCCAGAAGAATTGAGGATAATGTAATGTATCGGTAATGCAATGCAATGTAAGATAGAAAGTTGGGTAGAATACCTCAGTACCTAGGCAGGCACGGTTAAATAGAATAGTTGAATGAAGTTGTACAGTGACCTCAATGAATGAATGAATGAATGAATGATATCCCAATAGTATGTATTGGTAGGTATGAAGAACAAATTAAAGTTTAATCGAGGAGGCTGGTTTGAATAGTAAAGGTTGAATGCGACCAATGTGAAGATTGAATTCGTATTCTTCGAGTCATGATACTCGTACAGTGAGGATGAGGTATGACAATGGTAATGGTGTTGAGAGAGAATCAAGTCCCAGACATTTACAATGCGAAGGGGCTTTGGGGTTTAACCTTTTATTATATTAGGCTTGGCTGAAAACGACGATTATGCGATTATGCGATTTTGCTTAGTGATGGCATGGGGAAAAGAAAGAATCACATGGAACATTTAGAGGGAAGAGAAGAAAGAATATTGAATATTGAATATTATCAATATCAATATAATATACAACAATCTCATCAAATATTCGAGTATGTATCCCTCATTACTATTTCAGCAGACGCATTATCCTTCAATCAAATCTTCAGACCATTATCTCCAACTCCCCCTCATACCATCCATCCATCCATCAATCAATCATTATGATACTGCCCACATCATATATATATACATACATACATACTTACATACATACATACATACTTACATACATACATACCAAAATACATGCATGCGACAGAATGTCTTTCAACATCATACATACCCCGAGTTCCAACTTCCAAGGTCATAGTATGCAATATACGCTTTCTCTTTTTTCATTCGTCGGAAAAGTACCCCCATACTTACTCCATGACCCATTCCACTCCATCATGATTCATCAGACAGACAAAACAAACACCAGACCCTCAAATTCAATACCCACTCGAGAGTCGAGATGAATATCAAACAAATGATCTTCCGGGGTACATACTAGATCTAGTATATTATTTCCGATCTCTTCGTTCAAATTTCTTCATTCTGCATTTTCACACTCTCCATTGTAGAAAAAGTTCATTTCGGATTAGGTGTCCAAGAATAGATTTCCCATTACTTTGAAATTTAATGCCAATGCAATAGTTTATCTTTTTCTCTTGTTTTTCGAGTACCCTACTTCGAAAGTGGGAGGTAGCTGAGTAGCTAAATAAATGATTACGAATCTGAGGATGAAGATGAGATAAGAATGAGAATTGTTAGTACAAGTTTCATTAGGATTCAAGTCCATAGTAAGATGGCGATGTAGCAATCAAGCCAAATGCTTTAAATCCATCGCGTACCACATGATAGTACTCGTAGTGTGGTATGATTATTCTTTAAAGGAATCAATACTACCCCTCCACCGTCCTCAATCTACCGTCCAAATCCTTCGTACCCGTGTGGCAAATTCAAATGTTGCAATCACAGATATTCTGTTTATTCATTCATTTCATCAAGTTATAGAGTTCAGTGTAAAAATACATGGAACATGGGTAGCATCGTTGATTGATTTTAAGCTATTTACAAGAATATAAGTACTTAACATCACACCTCCTCAATTGTTTACATCGTTCTGCACAGCACATCAAAAGAAGAGAAGAATAGAAGATTGCACAATAGCATACAACAAATACGTTCATGAATCTGTAAATTGAGACGCTTATGCCACAAAAAAAAACTATCCTCCAAATCCCTCGTGCCATCATATGCAAGAACTCCATAGAAGTGTTAGTCATAACCTGATGACCAAAAACATACAAGCAAGCAAAATGTTCAATAAAAACACAAAAAACGCATACATAAAACTCTAAAAATGACAATGCGCACAAGAAAGTATTTGGTTTTTGTTTTGTCTTCATTGATATCAATCTCTTACATCAATCCCCAATCTTCTAAACTGTCTGATCCTGCTCCATCTTCAAATCCTCTTCATAAATATTTGGCAATAAAAAAAACAATGTACAATTAACAAAGGAAACCTCCACCTAAACATCTTTGCTCATACATAACCACTTACTTCGCTGTCAAGAAGCAGTTGATCACATCGAGTTCAAGGATATGCAAAATTCATTCCTTTTGTGGAAAGAATTTAGTAACCAGTTGGCTTGGCACCAGTTGGCTTAGCCTTGCTGGTCAAGAAACCAGAAGATGCGCACTTGGACTTCTTGGTGGAAGTAACAACAGTTCCGTTACCGTAGAGTGGGATGGAAGAGACAGCGGCGGTGGTAGCTGCGATTGGGACAACGGTAGCGGTGCTAACAACGACGGAAGCATCGGTGGTAGCAGCGGCAGCGTCAGTGGAGACAACAGCGGTTTGGATACCGGAAAGGGCACCGGTAGCATCAGATCCAGCGGCAGCGGCGGTCTAGAGATGATTATTAGTATGATGAGTTTTTTGAAAGGTGCAAATGATTAAAAACTTACAACGGTGACGGTTTGAGCGGCAACGGTAGCGGTGACAGTGACGGTAGCGGCCTCAGCACAAGCACAGGTCTCAGATCCAGATGATCCGGAACCGGAAGATCCAGATCCCTCACCAGTGGTCTCTCCAGAGGAAGCACCAGCGGTAGCAGATGGGGAAGCAGATCCAGCACCTGAGGCAATAGCGGTAACACCAGCGAGACCAGTAGCAGCAGATCCGGAGGAAACAGCTGAAACGGTGACGTAGTGGGTAGAGGTGGAGGTACCGTAGACAGTGGTGGTTTGGGAAGTGGTAGATTCACCAGCAGAAACGACACCAGCCTCGGAAGAAGCAGCGGCGGAACCAGCTGGGAATCCGGCACCAGAGGAAGCGGCAACGGTTTGAGTTGGAGTAACAGTGGCGTAGATGGTAGAGGCGGAGGTCTCAATGATGGTGGTGGTGACAACGGTGGTGGAAGAACCAGAGCCGAGAGTGTAGGTCAAGGTGTGGCTAGCGTTACCAGTGACGGTTTGGATGGCGGAAACGACGCCAGTTCCGAGAGGAACGACGACGGAGGATGGGGAAGATCCAGTTGGTGCGGCAACACCGGAAGCAGCTGGGCTGGACTCAACACCGAGAGCGCTGGAGACAGCGGCGGCTGGGAGAGAGGGAACAGCGAGGGAAGAAGCTGGGGAAGAAGCGGATCCAGCTGGGGCAGAGGCGCTTCCAGATGGGGATCCGTAACCAGCTGGGGCACTTCCAGATGGAACAGCTCCAGATGGTGCAACAACACCGGAGGCAGCTGGGCTAGTCTCAACACCGAGAGTGGATGAAGATGCGACGGCACTTGAAGCAATTGGGCTAGTAGCACCAACAACTCCGCTGGAAGCAGCTGGGGTAGCAGCGGTGGTGGTAGCACCGTAGAAAGAGCTTTCACTTGCAGCACTGGCAATGGCAGATGAGAGGGATGCAAGAGCAGATGTCAAGTGCTTGCTAGTGATGACGGAGCTAGCAGATTCGGCCTCGGCGACTGGGCAAACAGTGGTGGCCAAGGTAACGGTATCGGTAACGACGATAACTTCTGGAGTAGTGGAAGCTCCCTCGGCGGTGGAGGTGGCACGAGCTGGGCAGTTGGTGATGGAAGCAGCGCATGAGGTGACGGTTCGGACGGTGGTAGCGAAAACGGTCAAAGTGGTTTGGCCGTTATCAGCAGCGGAGGTGGCAGAGACGGTACCGTTGTTAATACGCTTTGGGTGGTAGTGACCTTGTTGAGAAGCGGCGGCAACTCCGGCCAAAAGAGCCAAGGAAGCAGCTGTGAAATGCATGGTGATTGATATCGAAGGATAAATGTAAATTCTAGATTCCTCGTAAATGATATGTTCCTTCCTGTTGCGATATATTCCCAAGCAATCAATGCTATCCTAATTGTGTCTGGAAAATCCAAAGAAGAATGGCTATGTACCCAAAATGTTTTCTTTTTTGTTAAACGTGTTATGTAGGTGGTCGTGATGAATCGTTTGTGTTAAAGAGCGAAAGTCGATTCCGCAAAAAGGTGTATGCTTTCAAGGTAAAGAATGACTGTAGAGTTGGAAATAGAGAAAGGAACTCTTTTGTGCAAAAGGGACTTGGTAATGACTGTGTAGTGATCAAGGAAGATCTTCTGTTGAAAAAGGAGGGTGGAGGAATCATTTAAAGAAAGGATGAGGAAGGGTGCGGTGCTCCTCGCTATAGGAGAATTATTAAAAGGAAATGGGCAAAACGGACGGGGAGGGTGGGCACAGAAAAATAATGAGTGGAACCCTGGACAAGTGGGATTAATTATGAATTGAACATGGATGAGGGGGGGTTCCTGGTTCGATTACTACCTACTTGGTCAAGGAGAATAAAATGTGTTAAGGATGGATCCATGGGGAAGGGGGTTTGTATGGCTACTATGGTATGGTACCATTCTCCATTATAACGCTGAGGGAAAAAAAGACTTTTTTTCGCGTTGCTTGCCACATTTACACCCAGGCGGCGCGGTTCCAAACCACATGGGTGCTATGCAGGTACAGCTAACAGCCCAGGTCTTTAAGAGGATCTCACCGCAATTGACCCTTGAAAATCATCGGAACCGTGGAACGCAAAAGCTTGGAGGATTTCTCGTTTTTGAGAGGCTATGTTATTATCTCTTCAGGGGTTAGTAATATCCTAATTCCTCATGTTTGTACGAATAGAACCAATCATAATACGATGTTGCGTGAGAGTTCTGCGTGTTCCATCCTCTCTTCCAATGAGATGGAAGATAGGGGTAAGAATCATGACAACGGATGGTGATAGAATCATTACTCAAAGAACACAAGTTTACACATCTGTATGTAAGCTAGAAGTATAAAATCCCAATCGGTCCCGTCCGTATAAGGTGATTAGATGAATAGATGAATTCCGATCCATAATTCTCATCATATTCTGGTTTCCTAATGGGCGGAGCAAAACCGGTCCAAGCAAGCATTGAGAAATTGAAGGGCACTAATCTCGTTTCAAAGGATTCGGTTGGCTTGCTCTACTCAATTTTCATGATGGTTGGTGAAACCCATACTATAATTTTTCCCTACGCAGTAGTGTAAACAGCCTACCTACCTACCTACCTAAAGTCCTAAACAAACAAAACGGACACTAACAATGTGAGCTCTGAGTGAAATTTTGAGTTTTGGTAGCGAAGAAAAGGTTAATTGAAAGATCATGATTCATCATATCATATCATACATTCTCCTTTAGTTTTCTGCATGAATTTGAACCTTTGGATGATACAAGTTGCTACTCAGATAAAATGAATCGTTCATCCCGTAGTCGGTATAGTTGGATGATTACGAGATTTTGTTCAAGCCTCTTCGTTTTGAATGTTTCTTCTTCGTGAATGCGAATCGAATCGCATGGAATGATCTATGTACCTATGCATCTAGGTATATATATGCATGTATGTATGATCCGATATGAAAACATAAATTGTGGATAATTCAATATATATATATATGCGCGCAATTTATGTACGAAGTATGTACTGTAATGTAAGTAGGTACCTAGATAGTCTTACATCGTATATAGAAATTCAGGATTCATCTTGTCAATTCATTGAACCACGTACGTATTCCTTGAGTAGATTACAGTTGGACGAATTGGTCAAAAGTATGTAGATGTGATGACGACTTTTCACATATCAGTAACAACAGACTTTCGGAAATTAATTAATTATCTGTTGGCTAAGATGGGAATGATTGGTGAAGGAAAACTTAGATAGAGAGAGGGGATTTTCTTAAATCGCAAACTTCTTTTTTCTGTACGATGTGTTGTGCTTTGTGCTTTGTGCTTTGTGCTTGAACTTTTGATTAATCATGATTCATAATTTACTTTTTGAGGTAATTGATATACCAAGAGGGCCAAGCTTTCAGTGGCCGACCTTCAATTTCATCTGACCGTCTTTAATTTCTGTCAAGGTTCATTTCGGCATGCAGTGTAAATTTCCCCAGTCTGGATGCTGAAGTATGGAAAACCCCTCATTGAGACGATACTGGCTGGTCATGTGTTGTTTGTTCACTTACTCATGGTCGTCGAATAATAAAGCCTCAAGTCTACTCGGCCAAAGGTGTGATAGATTGGTGATGTTGTTAGTATTAGTGCTATAGCTTGTCAATTATCGATCAAGCGATTCAAGCCCCTTCATCGGGAGCTTCCACTGGCGTTTTAGACCGGACTCCTTTTCTTATTACTTCTACATCGTATTTACTCAGCCATCATCATTCACAACACCCGAAGCTTCAGAAATGTATCAACAACCATGAAGAAATCAATGACATCGTTACCATACCCAAGGTAAGGTAAAGTTCATGAGGCGCAGTGTTTTAAAATAATCATTTTAGCATCATGCATCACCACCTCATAAGGCAATAGGGCAAAGTAAAAACAAATCTAATCTCACATCTTGATCATCTATATAAAAAGGCCGATCATAAGGCCACGGCATTTGTTTCTTCTTCAACCGCCTTGATCTTTTCTTTCTTCTTCAGCCCAAAGTGTTCAGTTACTCAAACGCCCGACTAAAAGCGGTTGAACCTACAAAACAAAAGTTCATCGTTGTCCAATCTGATCCCCACAACACAGCACAGCTCTTCACTTGAACATATGGCGCATCGCACAACGGTTCATGAAACTGTGCCTGCATAAAAGTAATCTCATGTCCACGACGATCTTCATCCGTCCTAGCCATTTCCCTGCACCCAAAAAAATATTACCCCTGAATATGCAAACGCCTATCAAACACCCCGGACTGATAAGTTACAATCCAAGAGTGTTATTGACTAAAATCTCTGGGATATCCTTCACGACAGACAAGATTGTTCTAGATTTTTCACTCTTGTAAACGCCCAGCTACGCGCTCTCCACTTCTCCAATATGAGATGAGATTTCGGGAATTGGTCGAAATCGAAAGTAAGGAGAAATTTCATGTCTCGGACCATGGATTCCAATTCATCCATCACTCTCTTCCATTCCTTCAAAATAAAATACTCAATCTCCAAAATACGTATCCTTCATCTTATCACTCTAGAATGCCTTTTGAGCGCAAGTCCCCAAAATTAGCCTTCGATCTCATTCTAGCCTTCACACGGATTACTTATACAGAGTAGCTTTCTATCCACAAAACATCCATGATCCATCCTTACCTAATCTCGTGTTTTGCCAAGCTTGATACCCATGTTGCTCTCTAAAAGATGACTTTATATTAACCTTCCCAAGTACAGGCCAAAAAGTGTTTCATGCTAACGTTGGTTCATTTTAAACCTTACGGAATGATGAAAACCTTACGAATGTGCAACTAGAAAAGGTAATGGAATTCCTGGCCGTTGAGATTAAACTGGCTGTTTCTGGTAGATGTTTTGATTTTGTCTTTCGATAGTTATTGAGGGAGAAGTTTGGTAGGTTCCACTTGTATTTGGTAAGGCGGGATGGGAATCATGGGATGGAGGCACTAGATGGAGGCACTAGATGGAGGCACTAGATGGAGACACTAGATGGAGGGAGTGCAGTGTTAAAGATGGGAAACTAAAGCTAGGGTATACGGCGTATATAGTATGAGTATGAGTAAGTGTGATTATGTAGCTATGGCAATCAGGACTCGGTATGGCGAAGCGCTGGATAACAGGTTTATTTTCAGCTTATTCGTAACGATGGTCTTCCTTTCTTCCACATAAACTTTTTGTAGCTACCTAATCCATCATCCAATACTACCTAGCTACAACTCAAATATCAATCAATCAATCAATCAATCATCAGTCAATCATCGATCAATCAATCAATCAATCAGTCAATCAGTCAATCACCAACTGAACACAAATAATCCGTCCTCTCCTTCCCTTTCCTATACGGGAAACAGTATCTTTGGTACGCTCCCAAAAGGGGTGGATACTTTAACAATATTTCCCCATTCCAGAGCAAGGACAAACCTGGAGATATCACTGCTTATTCCATCCAATTCATATATCCTCATTTCGCTTCATCTCGTAGCGCCCATAATTCCGTATCCACCCCCTACAAACGAAACTGGAAGCCAGTGTCCTCCATCTCATGACATTTTATTAAAATGGAAAAAGCACGGAGGCTAGCTTTATCTATCTATCTATCTATTTATCTATTTATCTATTTATCTACTCAACACCCCGTCCAAACATCTGAACTTCATAGCTTGGAGAGGGAAACAACTTGTTTGATGCGGGTATACGGATAGGTTACAGATAGAATAGATTGTTGTTTGAGGTTGGTTGGGATGTTTACTTGCTAAAGTGTAGTATGTAGTATGAAGTCTAAATGGGGAAGTAAGCCCTATAGGAATTAGAACATTCTGGATGCGAGGAAAGGGATGTTGGTTATTTTAACTTAAGCTTTAGGGATCGGGTAATCTATTTGAGATCGTGAAGTAGATCGGTGGAGTCATCGCGGAGGTGTGATGGAGGTGATGGTGTCGAGTGGCAACCATAAATCATCAAATTGACTCTTTTGGATATATATGAATACGGACGGGATTGGAAACCCTCGGTCCCGAAACTATGCCGAAAGTTGCGGGGTTTTTTAGTTAGGGGGTGAGAGACTTAGGAGGTTCTAGTAGTGTTGAGCTGCGTATATACAGCTGTATATTTTCTACTCGTGATGAGATACAGAATCCTGGTCGGATGTGTCGCTGTCAATTACGAGTTCTCACTCTTGTTCTGATGTTCATTTAGTGTTTGAATATCTCAAAAAATGCTTGATGGTCAATCTACGGTTAGTTCCTATTTACATAGGTTTAGTCGATAGATACTTCCGATTTTCTAAATAGCTTGCCGTTACGAATGTAGTCATTTCAAAAAGACGCTCTGCTAGCCCTCCGGGGGCCACTGCCGTGGAGGCAGACTATTTGGAAGCAGATCTCAACGATCATGGTTGTTGAATACTCCCCAGTCAGATAGATTATCCATGGCTGTCCAGTCTTTCATCTAAATGTTTCATACTCGTTAACACCTTCTTGCTTGTGAGGCATGCTATCGCAGAATCTGTAAGGAGAGATAGTACTACGCTCAAGATATAGCGACACCGCCACTGATTTCAGAGTATGCCTTTACCGATATGGACTCAAGACTAAGTTAAGCCAGAGGGTTGGAATGACGCTCAAACAGGCATGTTCCCAGGAATGCCATTGAGCGCAATGGAATACATTCAGAAGTCCCAGAAGCTTCGCCGTAGGGACCTGAAGGGGTATCATAATCATGTTTGTGAGCCGATAGTGACGGCAGCACAAGCACTTGAGTTCCCGGAGCGGGTTCGCTATCATGCCATTATTTGATACTAGCGCACAATCTGATACAGTATCATGATTGTCAATTGGTATGTCCTCCTCAAGGTTCATGGTAATAATCTGTTTGTAGTCTTCTTTGAAATTTGAGCTCCGGTGGCCTGGTTTCGAGTGTGGCTGATACACAATGAAACACGGCAACTGAATAGATGTCTTATGCTTCGTGATGACATCGTTAGGAATGATAGGACATGGAAGTATCTTATTGAAAATTGCCCCGATCATTACGACCCACCCAGAATACGCGGTTGCGTCTCCCAAAGAAAATTTTGCGAAACACGACAGAAGTGGGGAGAAATATACCATGATGGGTTTCGCGTGAGCAGGCACATGGCTTGGAGAAAACCATCCTCATCTATACAGGGAGTCCTAGATTCCGGGATCCTCGGAGGGAAAGAGCAAAATGCAGTCGTAAGATCTTATATAGTGTCGGTATGATGTCAATGGATGCGATATTCCCGACATCCTGTTGCACCATACTTTCAAATCAGTCATATGAGAGATCCATAAGGTCATTATCGTCAGAGGTTATTTGTAAATTCTTGGAGGAACAGAACAGATCTACATGTACCGTCCGAATATCAAACTTTACGTAACATCATCCTGGCACTCCCATGAGGTCAAAAGATCCAAGATTCGCCTGTTACGATCACACTTCGCGTATAACTCTCTGTGTGTTGCCGCTGATGGATATATACTCTCGAGCCGCTTCAAGTTCGTGCCTACCATCTGACTGAATTCGGATACAAAGGTACTTTGTGTAATTCTACACAAGCAAAAAAAAAACGTTGGACTTTTTCTTTCGAACTTTGACAGTTATGGCTGGGTGGGAAACCCAAACGCCTTTCTTTCAGTGCTAATGATACAGTCGGACTCAGCTTTCATACTTCTTTGTTCTATCTGTAAAAGCAAGCAGATATCCGACAGTGTAAAGATTCTGGGGATGAATCAATGTCTCCAAATCATAACATCGAGATGTATTGATATGAGCAGAGGTACCTCGCATGAGATGTAAGCATGTCCTTTCAACCAGAAAGAGGCAGTGTTCATCCAGATCCAGAGAAGACCACACTGTGAATTGATTTCAGAATACTCGAGAAGTAAGCGAAACGGCATCACTGCTGTTTTGACTGTAGCATATCTGTGAGATAAACACAGTTGTAAGAATAATTTATGATGAAAGTCGTGTCTAGTAGCTTATCCAGTACTTTTATGTTCTTAAGCAAAGCTGATGATGGTGTGCATCATGTGTGCTGAGTTGAAGTTATTATCTGGTGGGATTGCTAGCACAACGAGAATTCCAATTCAAGCTAGTTGTGCCATTGAAAGCGCTGTGTGGACGATCATAGGATCGTGTTGCTAGAAAATGGTACAATCTATACAGAAATCATTCGAGTGTATGAGATGATTGAACCTCATATCATGAGATGAGGACTTTTGGAATAGTGAATTCTACCATGGAAGTACAACAAATATCTTGTGAATTTCGATGATGTGCGTAGAATTGAATTGTCTCTGGGAAACTCAATCACAAAAATCATTTCAATTCATACTTACTGATCATACTCGTCAGATTCGTATTCATCAATTTTTCGCGCCTTCGATAATTCACTACAGCCTGCCCTTTGTTCCATTATAAGATCTCGGGGTTGCCCCTTTCTCGCTTCGCTCGTCGATATTGTCTCTGGCGAGGCCGATGAGATGCTCCATCCTGGCTAATATTAGTGAACTAACTATCTATGTATGCTTAAACTACTATACAAATGCACGAAAGATAACAAAGCCATCTGATTAGCTTAATCCAAATACACCGCATCAAATTAAGCACCAGGAAGGTCGGATCAACGAGCCTTTCGCCTAATTAATGTAGAATGTATTTCTACAATCGTAACATTCTGATACATACGACCATAGACTAAGGAGAATTGGGCATCCCGTCCGCTCTGCCATACACAAGCCTTAGATCGGCAGATTAGTAGTTGGGTGGGTGACCACCAGCGAATCCCTGCTGTTGTATGTATACTTTTGCTTTTTGCATATATGGCCCGGGTGAATTGTAGTGGGATTGGAGTTTTGCTCTGCTGTTGTGTGTAGAAAACACGTTGAAGAAGGACTGGTAATTTGAATTAAGTGTAGTGCGTCCTTCTTTAAAAGCTATGTATAATGGAGTTGACTATATCAATCTTTTTGATTACCTAACACACCTAATGCTCTTAGCGTGCTTTCTTGTGTATATCGTATATCCATCTCGCGATCTTTGAGGTCTACTCAGTCACATTTTGTGTTGTGGGGTGATGTTCTTTAAAGT
Source organism: Botryotinia convoluta (assembly GCA_004786275.1). Lineage (NCBI taxonomy): Eukaryota > Fungi > Ascomycota > Leotiomycetes > Helotiales > Sclerotiniaceae > Botryotinia > Botryotinia convoluta. The sequence goes on along the minus strand of PQXN01000010.1, from coordinate 170,107 downwards.
ATGCTTTTGGACAGTATCTTGAGGTTCGGAATTTTAAACCGTGGGTAATATTAGGAGCGGGGTAAGAGCATATGCTCGGCGGTGTTAGGGATAACAGGTGTGTCGTGTTAACACATAATACAGGCCTCTTTCAAAGGGCGAATTTCGTGAATTTCGCGAAGTTCTAGGATTTTTGGAATTGATGACGAAGCACAAGTTGATCAAAAAAGTGCTAAGAATTTCTCAATAAAAAGCAGAGTGTACATACACTCTACCTCCTCTTAAAAAAAAACTAATAATACTTATCAAAAAACCTCTCCTCATACTTTGGAAGAGGCAATATGAAAGATGCGACTTTCATGGATCGATATGTAATCTAGATCCATAGCATTTATAATTTACACCCCTTCCACACCTACAAGAACGATTTCTTCAGCGGGTGTGATATGTTGATAAACTACACTGCAGTTGACACTTTTAGCGTTTACTACAAGCTCCAAGCTGGTTTATAGCACCATATTTAATAGAGTGCACGGTATACTATAGCTTATTGGTGGACCATATGATTGACCATATTACCGTCGGAGAAACACCCGATCTATACACGCTCTAAATCACCATACGCTAGGTTACATGTTGTGAAGAATGAACCCACCAGAGTTTGCATAAAAGATTCGGACTTGGTCATTGCCTTAGTCTATCTGTCGAACAATATCTGCACGCAGGAGATAAGGAATGAGAATACGAAGTCAAATAGGGGTGGGTCATGCAAATCATCCACTCTGAAAACAGTTTCTCCCCGGGTTATTCATCAAAGTCATGATTCGCTTTGCACATAACATTGCGCAGCCTAAGCAACTATGGAGTCTATCAAAGTAGTGGACGATGACACAAGGACTAGTGAAAGCATCATAGTTTGCGTTCTTGAGCCTTACATGTTTGAAAAGCAGAAGCAGATAATTGCCGACTTCTTTGAAAAAAGTGTATTTTATCGACCTTGCATTGATTGAAAGCCCTCCTGAGTCCTGACTGACGACATCCATCCTATATCCCGATAGCCAACCAAACGGTAAGATCAACCTCAAAACCGTATGCGCTTCAATGGCATTGTTGCGCACGAGCAAAGGATGGCAGGGGAATCTACACACAAACCCCTATTAGTATCTGTGCGATGTAGGTAGTGTAACGATCAGTTGAAGGCATTAGCTCGAGAGACTAACCGAAGCTAAGATTGGTGGACATCTAAGCCTTGCTAGGGATTGCCCATTCAATGAGGGGTGTAGGCGCTATTTCTTCCTCGTTGGAGACAGTTCTTGCGGTCTTCTTTGTATCTGCCCACTCGATTATTGGGGAAGTGAAGCTTCTTCTTCGTCGGCAGTGGTCCTTGCGATTCTTTTTGTGTTTGATGTATTTACATTTTATTGACTCTCAGTGCTTATTTATCTCTTTTATTAGGCACAAACAAATAGATCCTAGGCTACCCAACACCAAGTGATAAGTCTTTAGCGTTAGAGACTGCTCCCATAGCATCAAAGGTACTCATGATTTGATCTTGTTGCCTATAATATCAACTAACATAAGCTCAGCTCTACTTTGCCTTCAATTTGTTCTCAATTCTAACTCTAGGGTGTGTCAAGATTAGCGCACTATGCTTCTACTATCGAATCTTCTGCGACCATGGGCGCCGAACTGTCTTCCGAATACTTGTCATTATAAGCATCGTCGTATACTCTCTTTGGGTTGCAGCCTTTTGTAAACTGCTTGGATTGTCATGTGGATCTCACTTCTCAGCCCTATGGACTTCTAGCAAGGCGCTATTCTTGCAGTATTGTGGAACAAGACCTCACCAATTCTTGCTGAGTTTGTCTATCTCGGATTTTATACTGGACTTCTGGATCATCGCTCTTCCCATCCCTCAGCTATGTTGCAATTGTGACAAGAGATACTGTCAAACATTTCTTGCTCTTTTTTATTTTACGAGTTCGCGCGCTAACAAATTGTAGATTTTAACTATCAAAACGACTCTCACGCGTCGTTTCGCTATTATTGGCGTGTTTCTCTTAGCATTTGTGTTAGCCATTACCCACTCTGAATTAGCTCTAAAGATGCTCGTGTTGATCACCACTGGCATATTTTGATTTAGCTAACATATCATACTATAGAGGCTTCGGAGCTTGCATTGCGAGGCTGGCAGTTTTTGTGGAGCTCGACAACCGTACGAATTTTCTCACTTAATCCACCCTCCTTATATCCAGATTCACATAATTTGAAAGAGTCTAACCTCATAAATAGTTCCCGCGACCAAAAAAGTTGACTCGAGACGTAAGTAGACAGCCCCTAGTTTCCAATCAAAGGTACCGAGCTGTCGTGAGCTCGCGTAGCTTGGAAAGATCACCAATCTAACAGACACCAATAACAAATACGAAATCTATCTATCTATCCATTCTCGAAGTAGGTCTCAGCTGCATTGCAGTCAACCTTCCGTCACTTTACTACCTTTCGCACAAAGTCACACCGGAGAACGTGCTTCGCAGTGTACGCAGTATTATTTCTCTTCGATCCATTGGCTCTCAAAACAGCAAAGGATACCAGAAATCGAAATCAAGCAAGGACAACCAAAGCGTTGAGAGTCCCTCATTGTCTAATCTGAGACCAGACGATGTCATGGCTATTGAAACACATGCCATGTATGATTTGGAGAGCACGGGACAAGTCTCTGTTCCAAATGATGTGCATGTCACAAAGACTTTATCGCAATCGTCACAAAGACTGTGATGGTATATGTACGAGATGGCCTGGATGGCTACCTCGATGGTTGAGTCATTCTTAGAATATACAGCGACTGAAGTAAAGTTCTTGATTTCAGTGGAGGATTTATGAATTGACTCTCAATAAAGTAGCTAGCTATAAGGGCACTATTGATTGTTAATAAAAGCATTTAGTATATTCTATCAAGGAAATTGTAATTGAGCAAGCTGTGTCTTGATTTTGGGAGGGTATACAGAACGACTTTCGCCGTGTTGAACATATCCTAATTAATAATCCCATTGAAGAAATTTATTCTCTACATTTTTCCTATCAAGAAACACTGAAAAACATGTGAAAAGAATAATTATGGACCAACATTCTGTATGCCATTTCATGCTTAAAATTATGGGTATAAGGATTGAATACAACTTGGTAGTGATAGGTTTCGAGATAGATCAATATTCTTCAAGCGTTGCAATGTATATTGGATTGTTCCGCAAGAATATTCATACAGCTGCAATTTATCTTCAACATCAACATTATAAGAGAAATACACAGCAAATGAATGTAAAACAAGCAGATGAATCAGTATTTTGATATTCAATATTGAGAAGCTAATTACACCCGAAATGCAACTTTAACCCCATTTTTGCTCTCCGTCAACACTTTGACCATGCCAACATATTCTTTGACCGGATCCCTATTTTCAATCATGGTAAACTCTCGTGTGAGTCTAACTAAGAGATAGATCGATTGAGTAAGCACCTGCTGTTGAGCTGGGCAAATCCTTGGTCCTCCGAGGAAAGGTACGAACTCCCACTGAAACTGCTTTTTGGGATCGAACCATCGCTGAGGTTTGAATTCATTTACGTCTTGCCCCCAGATATCTTGGTCATGATGAAGACCCCACAAGTTTAAAGCAACTACTGTCCCTTTTTCCACATAAATTGGGGATGTTCCCGAAGGTCCACCACCGGTAGGGAGAACGGTATCTCGTGTTGCGGTTCGGTAAATTCGTCCAGATGGCCCTTGATATCTAAGGGTTTCAAAAAGAACGTACTTGAATAGTTGAAGTGATTTGAGGACCTCGAAGGTTAGAGGGCGATCGCCCAATGCCAAGCTATCATTTCGGAGCTGTGTCCAGATACTTGGATTCCTCGCAAGATGAAAAAGTGTGTTCGAAAGCATAACAGCTGTTGTATCACGAGCTGGTATAAATACATTCAGGACCTGAAATCGAAGCGCGACAGGATCCCGAATCTGCTTGGCCATTTCCAACAGCAGAATGTACCGTGTGGGTTTTTTTGTGTCAGCATCCATGGCCTCAGCTTTTGATTCGTAATTCTCAGTTTCTTTCAAAGCCCGAGCAACATGGACGTCAATATATGAGTGAACTATCCCACAAGCTTCCTTCCAGCTCTTGTCAAAATTATGCATAAAGCGTTTGAATCTTGAGAGTAATCTTCGTTTTCCCACCCCAGCCAGTGAAGCGTCAAATGCTGCAAGTATCTCCGCTGAGTTATTTGGATCACCAGCTAACTGAGAATCTGTTGACTGTCCCATTAAGAATTCAGTAGCTGTGTCAAGGAACTATACATTTGTAAGCAGATTTTAGTGTGGGAGGGGGCCAAGAAACATTACCAGTTTTCGTAAAGGTAGTTGGAGATCAATGGTAGAACCATCTCGAGGAATCATCTCAATCAGCCTATCCACGTGTTTTCCGATGATCTCAACATCCGATACTTCAGTTTTCGAAAATGTGGATCGAACCAGCTCTCTAGCATGCTTCCACTCGGCGCCATTCATGAAGAATATGCCTTTGCCGAAGAAAGGAGTAGAATGTGTGGTAGAAGCCTTACCCCAGTCTTGAAAGGCAAGTGCGGTGACTTGTTGAAAATTGCGTGCTTCCATTGTATTGATGATTTTTGCGCCTAGGAAATGTTCTTCCCATGTTTTCCCATACAAACCAAAGTGTTCCATGAATAGATCCATTAGGCTGCCATTTTTGGTGGCGTCTGTGCGTGATTTTACAAGCTCAGACTCCTTGGCTTGAGGATATGATGGAGGAGGCTCACAACCATGTTGTCGATGGTCTTACGAGCTGCTCTGGACAAGACGAGCCGGCTCGAAACATAAACGAGCAGAATGAAAGGTAGAACGTACACGAACGTGGGCAAGAAATCGAACATGGTGAGAGTCAACCGATGAGAGGCAGAGTCACTTGCGGTATAAGAGCTTCCACAGATCGAGAGATCTCTTGTTGAGGCAAGGTCTCAGGACTTTTGCATTTATCGAGAGATTAGAAGGGGTGAAGATAGTTACGTGGACTTCCCTACGTATCCTTTGGGATGGTCAGGTAGCTTCAACGCCGCGCAGAAATAAATCAAAGCTACAGAGCTTACAACTATAGAAAACCAGGTGGAAGGTTATTGAGCTGCGTAATCTGCTTTTGATGGTTTGCTTTTCAACCATGTACAGTATGTAATTTGTTTCTTATCTGACCTGCCGCTCTCGGTTATCGACAGGGGTATGCCGAGGATTATTAGGCCGACAACCATACATATTGCATGACATCGCCACCAACATACATATATGCATTTTGCATCAAACTAGGGAAGATCTGCAAAATAACATCCAGATACCGTTGCGGACTTGTAGTAGCGCAAAGGTTTATTTTGGCGGTCGCTGTAATCAACCTCCGGCTTACATATTTGCGATGGCCCTTGTCTGTAGGGTTTTGAGATCCGGTGCAGAAATTGAGCTGGCCGCTTTAACCTTGAAGAAGTGAGGGATCAGTAGAACCATGCAGTGTCTACTCAAACACCTTCATTAACATGATTTGGAAAATAGTATTTATATTAGTAAGTGCTGTGCCGTAGAAAAGAAGGCGCTCTCGAGGCCTTTATAAGTTTCGCTTGACTCATGGGGCGATGAAGCCTACTCTCACGTCCTTCTACAATGGCTCTGCAGGAGTATAAAATTGTGCAGCAAGATGATACAAATCATAATATCGAGACTTTGATGTATCTCAATTTACGGCGACAGCTTCGTTACTTCAAAGGAGTTTCTTTCGCTCTCGACATTTTCCTCTCACTTTCGCTGTTGTTTAATGCGCTATGGGTTCACCAGACCTTGCAATTGATGTCGATACCCATATTAACACCCACCAAATACAGTATGCTGCTGGGATCTATTAAATACTGGTAAATTTACCTAACAAAGCTGGCAGCTGGTCTTGTGCGAAACATATCAACTCCTTTCATCATAGATAACCTGTTCACCAATGAGAATAGAACCATTGCAGATGCAGCTTGGAGCTCCCCGGATCTTGATTCGGAAGTCGGACTCGTGGCTTTGACAGACGAGTACGCCAAGTCGAAAGGACTGCTTCCGGCATAGCGCTGGCCCTGGGATCATTCGAAAGGCATCTACGTTCTGAACGGCTTCCACAACCTTCACTGCCTTGTAGGTATAACGGTGACTTACAATCTTATATCGCTGACACATCTTGGTAGCAACTTGTCCGAAACTTAGTTCTCGAGGCATACGATAATGTGCCCCTAACATATCCACTCGAGCATGTATCTCATTGCCTAATGTACTTCGTGAAGAAGTAATGTGCAATGCCGATGACACACCAAGATATACCGGTCGACTAAACTCTGAGAAAGGAAAGGAGCATCCAACATCTGGGATTGTTCAAACCAGAATGTGTAACGATTGGGGGAAGCTGAGAAGCTGGGCTGTAGCACATTCAGGCTGCTTCCGAGCTATTAACGAAAGCACACCAAATTTCCCCACTATTGAGCGTTACAAGTTTTGTCCGGAGGGGATGAACTATTCTTCTCCAACACCCTGAGCGAGAATGGTACACCCGTGCAGTCATCGCAGAAAGAGATTGCTGATTAGAATCTGCGCTCCGGTCGTAAAAATATCTGCGACAATTCAATTCATACTGAAAATGTAGCTAGCTTGACCTGCCACCAGAGTTCCAGACAGAAGAATCTATTTCAATCATTTCTCATGCCACTTGGCACTGTTGATTTCAAATTTGTTGCTCTCATAACCCTATCAATACATCTTCCACACTGATCTTGTGCAGAATTACTGGATATGACGGGATTCTCTGTATCGATTATCATTTCTGTGAGGTTTGTTAGAGATCACCAGGTGCCGAGATTCTGTATTTTCTGCTGATTACAAAAGAGACTAACTTAAGCCTTGATTAAATTGAAGCTATTACGTAATAGCTAAATATAGTATCGGCCATTCGAGTCACTATTTTTGACAGTTGAACATAGCTGCATTTGTTGATATTTTTAGAGGTGTCTAAGGAAAGATCATTATTTCTATATCTTCATTTCAATTTTTGTAGTTCAAAATTTATTTTCCAGGGTTATTCCATACCGTAAGATCAATTAATGCTCATTGCCAACCTCGGTAAGGTTAAACTCAGGTGACCGAACGGTCTCCGATAAGGTTAGAATCATCCTGAATGAGATAGCCACTGCAAATTCCTTCTCAAACCCAGCGGCAATTGTTGTAATTCTTAACTTTCGCGGCATGATACGAGCACAGAAGGTGACCATGTTAACTAAGATGGTTTCTAAATCAAATGAAAGTGGCTTAAATATGCCGATCAAGCATTTCAAAATGTTTCTCAATGGATGAGATACTGGTTCAATTTAGATTCATGCTTTCCTTCTTACATATTTCTTACAGGCTCGAAAGTCTTTGCTATACCCCTCAGAGTTCTCTCTATTCTGTATCATCCGGGTGGAAAACCAATGCCCTAACCTCAATACTCTCTCTCGTCTTCTCTCCCTCATGTTCGGGATTCACAAACGCACTATGCGGAACACGTCTCGCTCTCCCATCAGTCTTGCTATCAAAACACTTGATCAGAAGTACCTCCTCAGGTGTCTGCTTATACAAATAGTTCCATTTATGACCCGGAGCATGACGCACAGAGTAAGTTTCTCCTTCGCGATCGGGATAAATAAGTTTGATTGGAACAAGATCTTTGTCATCAACTGAATTGGCAGCAGCAACACCAAGGGGATCTTTGAGAATTGTCTTGATGGGTCGCCAAACATTGATGATTTGGAAACGTCCTTTGAGAAGTTTCTCGGCTTCCTCGGGAAGATGGTGGGTTACGCGGCGGGGGCTGGCGGCATAGGATTGATCGATGTGAACGCGTTGAACAGGGCCGCGGACGACAACTGGGGTGGGATTCTTATTGATTGAATCAGCAGATACAGGTGCTGGGGCTCTCGTATCAAGAGCTTCACGACGGATTGTGTGGTCAAAGATGAAAATTTTGGATGCTCCGGTTCTATTTGCTTGTTAGTAGTCTGTCCAGTTTGAATGCAAGCGCGCGGAGTAAATACTGACTCTCGTTTCAACAATTCTTCGGTTTCTTTATAGTAATCACTCTTGATCTTCTCCTCATCCACAGAAACCGGTGGTGTCCAGCGTATACTGGTCTTCCGAACCGCGGATATCGTGGACAGTAACCTCCACCGAATGGACGGGACGATCATAAGTGCTAGGCTTACTCACGTAATTGGGCTCTGGAGGACTTCCATCTTCTGGATCAAGGTAATAATTCAGAACTCCTTTGATATTGTGAGGTGTAGTGGGGTTGGTTTCGAGCTTGGTGATATGCTCGGAGGGAGCTTGTTCGGTGAGTGTGGTGGACATTGTGCTAATGAATTTTCCCGGGTTTAATATTTCCAGTCAAGTCTGTTTAATTGTATGATCAAAAGTCTTTTGAAATTGTGGATGTTTTACTATGAACTTCGGATCTTGCAAGTATAAGTACTATTTTTACATCGAGATGAACCGACGTTGAAGCACCAAGAAGACCAATATAATTATTAATCCAGTATGATTTCAAAGCACGTCTATTATTCAGATGTTTATTTGACGCTTTCTTCAACCCCGCATTCTTGTGCATGTTTGACGAGAATGGCGCAATGTCATGTTTTAAATAGAATTCGAGGGATGGGAAGGAAGTTTACCCATAACCCGCCGTTAGTCTCGGAAAAGGAGTCGAGTCAATTTGTTCTCCCATTCCTTAAATTCGGTCGAATCTCACATAAACCCCATCAGAAAACATCCAACATCTAATATTTGATTTCAAAGCTCATGACAAAAGCTGATAAGAGATTAGGCAGCGTATGTCAAGGGATTATAAGGCCCGCCGTTTTCCGACGAATCACAAGGGGGGACAAGAGAGCACGCAATTGTTGCATGAGATGATATATAGGTGTTGATCTACATGCAAGCTATTTTGTGTGGCTATGATTCAACATATGTCTTATGTAGTTCATATGGCATCATTGATATGGCTGGGCTTCGGTGGTGGGATAATGGTGAAATTGGGGGAGGGTGAAACATGATAGTGGTTGAGCTGCTATCGATCTAAAAATCGAAGACTGCTAAAGGTACAGACTTTATATTGAAGATAATTATTTCTAAGTCTGAGCCTGCTCGCTGAAGTGTTTCATTTGCTCTTTTATGATAGAGTCCATTCTTCTGTCGTCGGATATTGCAATTCTATGTTCCGAGTCGTCACATTCCAACGCGATAACGACTTTACTCGTGACTTTTATCTCAATACAATGTAATTGTCTGCAGTGTAATAAGACTTTGTGATGCTAAATCAGTATAGTTATCTAATATCAGCGTTTGAAACCATGCGATCGTAGTTGCGCTCTTCAGTATCCCCCAAAATGTCGACATCAACAAGTTCCGCCGACTCATCAGCCCTCGAGTCCGAGCCTCTTCTCTCCTCCCGCTCAACCTCCGTCAACTCCCTTTCCTCTCCGCCATCCAAGCCCTCCCGTCAAATAGAAGACGACACCATCCCCGAAACCAGCACTTTAGGTCGTAACCTGTCCTGGTCGAGCGCCTACATACTCGTCATATCCCGAGTAATTGGTTCCGGGATTTTTGCAACCCCCGGACCTATCCTCAAAACAACCGGTAGTATCGGTCTTGCCTTACTTCTCTGGGTAGCTGGCTCTATACTTGCTTGGCTCGGTCTTCAAATTTCTCTAGAATATGGTTGCATGCTTCCTAGATCCGGAGGCGAAAAAGTATACCTTGAGTTTACTTATCCACGACCTCGATTTCTTGCCAGTACGCTTGTAGCTGTACAAGCAGTACTGCTAGGCTTTACAGCAAGTAACTGTATAGTTTTTGGCGAATATGTGCTTTTTGCTTTTGGAATTGAGGGTACGGAATTAGGGCAAAAAGCCATCGCCTTGGGACTCTTAACCTGGATAACAATCGTCCATGGATGCTTTCTCAAAACGGGAATATGGATTCAAAACTTCTTAGGATGGATTAAAGTAGGTCTAATCCTCTTCATGGCCCTAATCGGAATATTCGTCGTGGCATTCGGTGTAAAGCTTCCGGAAACAGGAGCTCAAGTCCCTACATTATCCAGAGAAGGATTCTCCTGGGATGGACTTTGGACTGGTTCAAATTGGCATTGGGGAACTTTGACAACTGCTGTTTTCAAAGTTTCGTATTCTTATGCAGGATTGTCCAATTTGAATAATGTTCTTAACGAGGTTAAGGATCCGGTCAGAACGTTGAAAACTGTTGCGCCGGCTGCCTTGTTTACAGCTTGTTCGTTATATCTATTAGCCAATTTTGCGTATTTATCTGTGGTTCCGCTGGAGGAAATGAAAGAAAGTGGACAACTTATTGCTGCGTTATTTTTCAAGAGAATTTTCGGTGATGTAGGGGGACGGATTTTATTGCCATTGGCTGTGGCGGTTAGTGCGGCCGGAAATGTTATGGTTGTTACTTTTACACTCGTAGGTTTTGAATCATTCATCTCGCCATCTATGAGACACCATTCCCCAAATCTCAAATTAACCCTGCGTCGCTAGGCCCGCGTAAACCAAGAAATAGCCCGTCAAGGTTTCCTCCCCTACTCTAAGTACCTCTCCTCCTCAGCTCCCTTCGGTGCACCCCTCGGCGGTCTAATAGTCCACTACATTCCCTCCTTCCTCGTGATTGCCATACCTCCTCGAGGTGATGTCTACAACTTCATCCTAGACGTTGAAGGTTATCCGGGTCAATTCGCAGCATTAGCTCTCTCTCTAGGACTAATCTATCTTCGCTATAGTCGACCAGACCTGAAAAGACCTTTCAAAGCATGGTTGCCGGCTGTTTGGATTAGGATAGCGGTTTGTTTGGCGTTAATCGCGGGCCCCTTTTTTAAACCGACGAAGGGAAGCGCGGATGTGGGGTTTTGGTATGCGACATACGCTGTTGTGGGGGTGGGGATCATTCTTTTTGGGGTAGGCTGGTGGGCGGTAGTGTTCTGGGGATTGCCACGGTGGGGTGGGTATAGAGTTGAGGAAGAAGTGGAGATTTTGGGAGATGGAACGAGTGTTACGAGGTTGGTTAAGGTAAAGAACGAGGAGTGAAGACTGATATAATAGCATTGCGAAGGTTCATTTAGATATTTTGGATGGGAATTGGGGTAATAATGTAAATATGGCGCGATCTCGGCCAATCTGGTTGATTTGTTACCGGAATAAAGTTCTCAATATTTCATTCTTGCGGTGTGAATTCATGGTGGGAACATTGAAGCTCTTGTTGGATAGCCGGGCAGCTAAGAATGCCTCGAAGTTTAGAGATCCTAGGCCTCATAGGAAGCCATGAGACAAGAGTTCTTGAGGCCGAATGAGGCTACATAAAAGCATGACAAAATGGCAGATAGCAGAAACATCACGTCAAGCCATTTGAATATCGATAGAACAGAAATCTGACAGCAGACGAGGGTTCAATTTCGGCTAGAATCCGGCTACTTGAAACACTTAAAATGAAGTGATCTATCCCTGGGATGAAATAAGCACAGAACAAACCTATGATATTCTTACTTGAAGCTTTGCTTGGTGTGGTCCTAGGAAAGTGGGATGGGGTTCGCAAATAGGAGAGCTTTTCAGTGTTCCGAAACGGACTCTGTTTCCCTTGTTCGGCCAGGCAAATGTAATGTTGTGGTATAATGGAGCTTAGAAGATCGAGGGAGGATGAAAGATAAAACCACTCGTGGTAAAGTTCGGTCATTCAAGGAGAGGAATCTAGGCTCCTTCCCATTCTCAAGATTCAGCAACTTCACGATAGGAGACTCTAACATTAGCTTGTAGATAGAGACTTCTTGTGTGCATTTGTAACAGCTCTCTCCAGTATCACATTCGAGTTTGTCCCTTCACAATCATTCTCGTTATAATTTATCCAGGACTCTCAACCAATTCTTTTTAGCCCGTTGTTGCATCTCACTTTGTTATTCGTTCGAAGTCCTTTCATTCCAGCGGATGATCTCGTTCGGCAGATTTGCAGAGAGGAAGGTTATTCTAATCATTTTGCTCGGCTCTGTGATCTCGCGACGCGGGCGACGTATGGTGAACCGACGTCGACCGACAATTTAGTCAAATTCTATTATCTATTCCGTTAGGCCATGGTGTTATAATTGTATCATGTCGCATACTGATACCAATACTCATTGTTGTTGTAGGTAGAGTAATGCCAATGAAGAATAATGGTACCAAAGTTGTTTAAACAATGGTAACGGAACCACAGCAGAGAAGTGTCGTGTTCATGTAAAATGCTTAGTCATCAGAAATTCTCATCCGACTTTCGCGTACAAATCGCGTTCACCTCATATCTATCATCACAATCCCAATTGTTTATTTATGCACTGCTGATAGCCACAATTCTATTCGTCCATTAAGAAACCGCAAGTATATTCGCCACGTTAAATAGCGGCGACCAAAGGAAACTGCATGTGCAGTTCAATCCCAGCTTATTTGGACGTTCTTCAAGTCACGTTCTTGGGAATATTCTTTGCTCGCCAGGCTCTCGTATTTCAGAGAGTTAGTGTATATTGCCAAGTTTTAATATTGAGCTTAAACTTTTCAACCTCAGTAGTGGGGGACAGATCGAGACCACAGGCGGTAGCTCGTGGAAGCTTGCTAGCTAATCGATTCAGCCGATAAAAAAAAGAGGCGCTATAGTTGAACATTTACGGCTCGAGTATTTATATCCATCTATGTGTAAGTTTGGACGCCTGATATTCAATACATTTTTGTCAAATGCACAAGCACAGCTAGATAATCTGAAACTTTGTTGATATCTCAATCCAATGACTACTCTGGAGTCTCGGGCTAGCTATTGCCAAGAAGCGAATTTTCAACATGGACACCGTGATATAGGCAGAGAAAAACTGTCACAATGAGCCGAGTTCCCCAATATTGACAGCTTCTTCCACGGAATCATCGTGCACGATTATGGACAAAGAATTTCGTCTCGTAAATAAACCAATAGGGTTGTGATTTGCATAGTCTTCTTGCTTCTCAGAAAGAATGGACTTATTGTTGCCGGTCTCCATTATGAATATTTAAGAATGTGGCCCTATCCCCAGTTCTAAGAAATGCACCTTTAACTCGAAGAACAATTTCTTATACATTCTCTCATTTCCTCAGTTGTTACTTCTGTTTTTTTTTTCTCGGAATAAATTACATCTGCTCAAATCAAGATCATAATTTTCGTCCACCACCATGTTTCTATCTATAATCACAGTGTTGTTTGTCGTCTCGCCTTTTAGTCTGGCTGCTTCATTCACATGTTCAACATCGAACGCAATTTCTTGGGCCGAGAGTGGTAGTACAACAGGAGGGACAACAAACGGCTCTTCAGGCACATCTTCCTCAGATCCTTGTGCCGAATATGCAAACAATCCAAAAGCTTTACAGGTATGCTATGAGATGCAAAGCCAAGGTGAATGCAATGCTGTTGGGGGTTCCGCTTGCGACGGCGACGACGACGATGACGAGGAAGAGTTCATCCTAAGAACGCGTGATACTCTCTCTTGTTATAGCGATGAGACATGCTACGAATATACCGATGGATCATTGTTCTGTTTGGATGAAGAGACTGGTGAGCTCTCTGACATGGAAATGCCATGTTCTGCAAGGTTCATGTTAACGACTGAAACTAACTGATCTTATAGGGGACTATGCAGATGATGTAGGAGGCTCTGGAAATGTCAATACTGGCGTGTATACAGGGCCAGATGGATCGCAAACAACAGTCGAGGGTGCATCTGCAACATCATCAAATACCAGAAGTTCTAGTAGCAGCGCGACGGATTCAGACACAAGAACGACCTCTAGTACTCCCGCAGCTATGTCTTCCTCAACTTCTTCAGGTTCGAGGCCTGTCGGGGTAACTGGATCTGTCACCAGTTCCGCGAGCGCTACTGCACCAACTGCAAATTTGGGTGTTAGGAAAGTCAGGCCTGGCTCTGCCATGGGAGTCTTGGGCTTGATCGTAGCATTGATTTAGTGGTTCTACTTTTAGTATACTATTGGAGTGGCATAAATTTATTTTTATAATATTGCCACCTTTTGCATCTTATCTAATACACCCGCAAAAGCGTCGTGATTTCCAGCGCAAGTCATGCAAAAATATGAAGATGAGAGAAACAAAGAGCATGAATCGAAGTTCTGACATGCAATTGGCAAACTATTGATCTAAAATCTCGAGAAACTAAATAAAATTCGTGGAACTCCTTTCTGTCCAAAGTTTCTGACGTTGGATAGAGGCTTGCAGCATGTTCACGTCCAATTTGCCCTCATTTCATTGTACTTTTTCCAATGCCTTCTTTTACTTCACACGTTATATAATCTACATGCATGTGGCTAGGCATGGATACTGTGCATGGGATTGACCGGCATATGTCTTTCCAAAAGACAACCTTTTTCTTTTCCATAACCGCATCTTTAGGCTTTCACAGATCTTCCCTGGGATTCCTTCTATTCACACAGAGAGCGAACACAATTCTGGGACAAGACCCAGAATGACAACGGATAATCGGACGCCTCGGCATCCAACTATCCACGCATTCTTGATTGTACCTCAAAAAGACCGGGTTCAGAACATCTTACTTTCGCAATATGTGCGTAACCCGTTTTGAGTGGAGACATATTCATCAACTTTCCATGTCGTCATCCCAACCTTACAACACACATGAATACCCCGCGCCCACTAATTTCAGCAGTACCTCTGACAAATAGTCATTAGTGACACCTTACAGAATATGCACTCAGCAAATGTCATGCCACCGTTACACTCATTGCTTTTTTGTCGAAAGTTAATCAGATACTAGGCTCAAGCATAGTGACGGGAAGAATGGAGGATCCTAGCTTAAATCATTGATCATTGGGCGTTTCGCGTCTGCAAACGGAGTCTGTCCGTTTAACTAGCCAATCATTCGGCTAACTGAATATCTCAAACCCCGAATAAAGCCTCGTGCAGTAGGTAGCCGCAAGGATTCACTTCAAACGGACAACAAATTCTGGGATTTGCCCACAGCACTGCCTGATTTCAAAAGGAAAAGTATGCAGTAAAGCAAACAATACTTACCGCCATTCCCTTATCTGATGATATGAAACGGGTTGCAACATTCACCGATGGGATCATGCTCTATGATGGCCTGCAAATTTTTGGAGAGAGGCGGTGGGCATGGTAGTTGGTATTCATTCGCTCTGCATGAATTGAAATGCATGCAGCTAGTGAGCCTCATCGGCAACACACATCTCATACACTTTACTCTCTTTCTTGCACGTGAATCGCGGAGCTCTTGCTCCTCAAGTCCTGAGTTTGAGGATATATATTGGCCATTCTTCCACTTTTCAAATGTTTTCCCTCATCAAGCCATTTCATCACAAGTCGCATAAATACATACATACACACACACATACAACCAGCCGAAAACTGTGAGTAATTAGTTCTTCATTCTCACACTTCCTAGTTTCGAACTCATTTTGAACATTTTTCATTCTGCAAATTATGTTCTTATCCCTGCTGGAAAAAGTCGTTGTGTTCATAGGGAATTGCTGACCACTCAACGAAACAGTCAAGCCTCAAACTTCTACCCACAACAAACTCAATAATTCGTAATCATGCCGGCCAAGATGACCAAAGATGATGCTTCACATATCCAATCAACTCAAGTACGTTTCTTCTTTTCTTCCTCTCTACCTATGTATTCTACCCAATAGTCTCCGTAGCATGTCATTGCGACCCAAGCTAAAACAACTTACCACAGGCCCAAGGCGGTAAAGACATGTCCTCTTCAGGATTTGCGGCGCGCGCTCAAGGAGCCGGAGACCGCAACGCAAACGCTGGTGGAGCGGCAGCAGGTCAAGGTACTGGTGGTGGAAATGCCGGTCAAGCTGGAACAGACAAGAAATAGGATAGGATGAGATCAATATCCAAAATCAATTTTGGTCTAGCAGGCCAATCAAAGCTTGTTTGATGTTCTGATTGTTTTGTTTGTAGGCAGTGTGGTGGAATTGGATGATGAATTTTGGAGGAGACAATGAGATATGGACAGCTTGGACAAGTGATTGAAAGATTTTGGATCGGAGATCCTAGCCATTCGTTTTGAAATAGCAATGAAACGCGATCATTGTTAAAGTTCTTGACCTTCATTTAGCCCTCTGAAAAGTGGTCAAATACCTTCAATACTGCTGTTCTGGAAATTGACGGATCTAGGCCTATTAAGCGAGCCCATCTCTTCACTATGCTCATACCTCTAGGCACCAGAAGTTTATCTGAACATTCAAATAATTTCTTAATTATGGAACTTTTGATATCCAATTCTACTTATCTCTCGTGAGAAATGCAGACAAAAGAGTAATTCACGCAGTCTCGTCCCACTTTGAAAGTTGAGAGTTTGCCATCAAAGTGGAAATTACATCAAAATTTGTGCTGCTGGTATGTGGAATTTGGGCCCAATTACAGTGCTATTGTTCTTTTTCAGGACTGAATCGATGTAAATTGATGGAGAGAATCGTGAATCAATTCATTAAATGAACAGCAATGAATACCCTCATTCACAGAAACAAATACAAACACAACATTGTAGCTCTTCTGTCAACGTTTTTTCCACTCCTTTGACTTCAGCAACTTTTTCCAACTGCACGATCCACCGCCTTCAATTTCTCGATCTTCTTCTTCAAAATATATGCTTGGATACACGCATCTTGATTGGAAACATATATAAGCCTCTGACCGTGTGTTTCCACAAAAGTGCAAAGGAGGGGGTGAGAAGAGGAAGGACGCGAAACACTAGTACGTCGTATTCACTTACATCCACCTCGACACCTTGAGCCTATCTCCTCACCATTTTTTCGCTAACTCTGCCTTATCATACCAATTTCCCTTGTTTTTCCACGCACAAAGGGTTTTACAATATATTGCTACTCTACCTAAGAGTGGGGTGAAAGTTGTGTTTCGTCAAGATTTCACCTTGAAAATCCTCAATCTCCACAAGCACTAAACACGTCGGAAATACATGTTTGATATCTCCTGAATATCTCCATAGCCTATCAAAGCTAAGATCAGAATCGACAAGCAAATTCACTTTATTAATGGCAATATAAATTACACCCCTCTGCCCGTGAGCTCTAGTCGAAATTTCTATACCAGAACTCCTCAGAGACATGAATACACAGAGATTAGAATCAAAACTAATCATTAAAGTAATCCTGGCTAGAAACTCCAGTAAATTTTAGCTCTCCCATATTGTCCCCTTTCCACTCTTGCACTGGACACCTCTAGGTTCAAAAATGGCAACAAACAACAGCAAAGATCAGACGGGTATAGATGGGTATTGATGAATATATAACAGATGAAATTGATGACAATAAAGAAAAATACAAATGAATGACAATGATGGAAGTCCAAGAGTCCCAGAGCCCCAGAGCCATAGTTCTATCTTTAGTGTTGCTCTGCTCCCTCCTTGCTTCTTGATTCACATCGGCATTCCTTATCACTTCAAGACTTCTATCACGAATAGAAACAGAAAGCCATTATACTCTGCCCATATCTTAGTTGCGGTCTGTGATAACCAAAAACTACAGAATACCTGAACGTTTAAATAACCTCGCTTTGCGTCACAATAACTTCTTTAGTCCCTGTGATTCAGATTAGGTCATGCGCAACGCAATGTGAATTCTTGCGCATGCGCAAGGGATGGAGGTTCATTCACTAATTCATCCTTAGACTCCTCTTTGACCCCTCATCTCCAAGCCTTACCCGCTTAACATCCATTCTCTCACTTCTCATTCATATCCAAACCCCTCCAAAGCTATTATATAAACAACAACCCATCTTCCTCTAACTTTCAAACATGCCAATAGAAAACTTGTACTTGCAAGACAGTTATCTGCATGAAATCCCGCTATGAAGGACTGGGTAGGATCAGGATGCTGAGGTCCGCTAATTTCCGTGAAGATACAAGAGAGTTAGAGAGTTAAGCGACGAAGATGAAGAAGATATCAGACGACTATGTATGGAAAAACGATAGTAACTTCCTGGAACATTAGTAAATCGATGACAACAAAAGATGAAAAAAACAAGCAAGAGCAAAGACGACAATACAAATCCAACCAGAATTACAATTGCTTTCTCTATCCACTGCCTCTCACTCTCCCGTATTCTGGCGTTCTACCATCAGTATCCTTTTCTCACACCGCATCCGTAAACCACAACTCCTACCCACAAATCCCACAAGTAGAAATATGCGGGGTCGTACATGCATGGTAGAACATCCGTAATGACGGGATGTTTACAGCATGCCTTGATTCTTATAAATTACCATCCCCCATCGCCCCGCTCAAGTCTTCCTCACAACTCTATAATTTGGGCAGATATCATGTGCTACGTAAATTTGAATGTGAATATATGCTGAAAAATAAGGAAATGGTTTCATTAGATACTCTGTTCTCCACTCGCAGCCTTACTGGAGTCATATTCCCCTGAATAACTGACACCGCCCAGTACCCCTCTTCTATGCCTCATACTTATACAGATCTTTGTGAAATCAACATATAAACATCTCGCTCTCTATAGTCCCTTACTCTCTAAAAGAATCAAAATAATTGAGGAAGCAGCGAGAGGGGAGGTTTTGATATATATCGTAGGGGATCACATATAATGAATACGGATAATAAAGAAAGTAATAGTATCAAGTACATGAGTAGAGGGATAGGAAGATGCACTTAATGTAAAGAGACGCGATTGATAACATGTGCTTAATAGATGACAACAGAAACTATTCAAGCCTTAATCTCCAGATGAAAACAAACGATAGTAAAACCAACGACAACAAAACAGGATAAAGAATAATACAAACACTTACCCCTTACCACTATCTCTAATCTTTAATTCTCTTCTTCTATCATTTACCAAATACTTCCTCTTTCCATTCTTGAATCATATTTCAGACTCCGGAAATCAACACTCCATTGTCGGGTATAATTCATCAATCCACACCCATGAGGACCCTAAATCTGAACACTCCTCGATCTTTATATAACCTCTTAATTCACTTAAAAGAGTTAGAAATCCATTGTCAGTCGCATGAAAGAATGAATATAAGCTAGCTGTATTCACTCCTTACGCATGCCTGTTCTTATGACCCCTCAAGTCAAGTGGCTCTAGTTTTCCCCCTAGAACCCCGCTTCCGCATACCCGCGTATCTTCTCTGGGTAGGTAGGTCTACGGAATCAATATATAAACATACTGTCCTCCATTGACTTTTAGCCCCAGATCTAGAAAGTTCAAAAAGTGATGGCAGTCAGAGAAAGGGGGCTTGGCAAAGAAGACCAGACACCGTGTGCGAGTTCTATACAGGTATTGAAGTGTTCAGGCAGTTTGATTTCTACGTGGAGAATTGTACTGGGAGGAAGAGAAAACATCAGATCAACGTATAGTATGAAAATAACAATCTCGAATAAAACGATCCAGATAATAACCAAAACAACACACTAACGAAACGACAATGAAACAGTGTTAAAACTTCCCCTTTCCCTTTCCCACACCTTCAATTATAAACCCAGCTCTTCTCATTAATCCATCGCTGGTTCTTTCTACCCCTAATCTCCCAAACCTTACTTCTACCTTCATAAACCCGATTCACAACCTCGAAATCAGCAACCCTTCCATCCGCTTTTGTATTGGCAGAATCCATAATATCCACAAAACCCAAGACTATTCGATCTTTAAATAGCCTCGTATCACCTTTTACCCTTCAAACTCTTCGAGATCCGAGGAGCGAAGCGAGGTGAAATTAGCGGGGTAGATGGTGGCAGATATTCACTTCAAAATTTGAACTGTGACCTAAGGCCCTGCTAAGATTGAGATAGAAGATATGAACCAGGAATGAAGATGCATTATGAATATCGATACGTACATGAAAGGGAAGACTATAGTAGAGCAGATAGTATTCACCCTCACCCCTTTAACCCTTTTGATGACCTCCTTCCTCCCTACCCTGACACTCGTAATTATCCACAGATCTCCTTCAAATCAATATATAAACACTGCCCCATCAAATCCAAATCCTCAAACACATGATTGCAATTGTATTGGAACGATCTTATGGGGTTCGATATCAAAAAGCAATGTAGACCGCAGACGTGGCATTGCGAAATTCTGATATACCAGTGGCTGGGTACTAAAAAAGAAAAGGAAATGGTGTAAAAGAGTAGAAGGTGGTAGGGTCATAGAGTAAGCCTTCGCATATACCGTAGAAATGTCACTGTTAATGTAGCGCCTCCGGTGGAGGAGAGGGATAAGAGGCTCTAAACAGCATTCGCGTGACATGTAGGAGGGATAATAGAAAGGTAGGAATAGACTACATTTTCTAAACTACACGAAGAAGGCCTATAAATACTAGCTACAATATGGCCACGTGATCAGCACGTGTTTTCGCGCACAATGGGAGATTATGATAGTAACAAGGTAACCTGAGATGAATATGGAATGAAAGATAATAATCACATTCGAACGATAATAAATGGAAATGGCAACACTACCCAATAGAATGATACAAAACAAACCAACAACGACGACAACAACAACAACATAAACCCATCTCCTTCCCATCTCGCATCTACACTCAAGCAATCAACACCCAACACCCAATTCCCGTTTCTACTCCTCCCAGCCCCAATCCCAAGCCACAAAACAACCACGCCTTCCGCTTTGCGATCGAGTTTCAATCCAATCCACAATAACTCCAGCTCTCTCGCCATCCAGCCAGACTTTAAAAAATCTCTCCTTGCTTGTTTACTCCACTTCATCTCCACTTCCACCTCCTCCTCCATTCTGCCTCTAACCGTGTTAGCACTAAAAGTCACATAATAAGTGAATACATCACACATACCAGCGTATCCCAAATCCCAAATCCCACATCCACCCTTCCCCTCCCCATCTCCATCTCCATCTCCCCCCCCCCTTTCTACTCACCCCTCAACTACAACTACATACAAGCAGCACCCTATCTTTAATCCCAACTCTTCAACCCCAAAATATTCCACAAGCAAGTTAGTTGTAACTAAAACCACAAGAAATGAAATGCAATGCAGCAAAATACTAAACACTATTCAGCGAAATAACAACCTACGCCGACATGAAACTTAATAGTCGTAACCACACAACTGCAAGATGAATATGAAGGATCTCGCGAAATGGAAGGTCCAAATGTAAATAAATTGATTAATCTGTAACTAAAGATGCAAAACGATAGCGATGAAAATGGCATATGATGTAATACTATAGATGAATGTATTGAAAGCAATGATTAATAACAACAGATTAAGCACAGCTGTAGCTCGCTCTCCTCTTAGTATAACCCTCTGTAGACCCTTCACATCCAAATTCCCAAACCCAACACAAACCCCAATCCCCAATCCCAACTCAACTCCAACTCCAGCCCCTGCCCCACACCAAAACCAGCTCCCAAAACCCTCCATCCACATTTACTTAATACTCCTCCCAACCTCCCAAACCCCCAAAACTCAGTATTCCTCTATCTCCAATCTCCAATCTCCAAATACCCTCGTATCCCCCCTTCTCATTCCCGTCCTCCTTTGCCTTTATACCTACTTCCTCCCCATACTCACGCCATATTCTCACAACATCTCAAATATCCATCTCAACTCAACTCAACTCAACTCAAATCATACAATCTTACTATACCCACGCACCCACGCACCTACCTACCTACCAAACCTACTATACCCATATATCCACAGAGAAGTATTCACTCATAACCTCTCACCCCATGCCCATCTCCCCCGCTTCCACTTCCACTTCCACCCTTCCACCCGCATCACACAAAACCATCATGAAACCTTTGCCTCTCCTCCCCTCTGCCCCAAAAATACACAAACACAAAAACAAAAAACCACATACTCCATACTCCATAGAACAGCAATTCCATCTATTCATCCATCCATCCATCCATCCAATACTCCCAAATATCATAAACAATAAACAACAAAAAATAATAAATAATCTATATAATATTCAAACTATTCAAACTTTAGAAATGGAATTATTAGATTCTTTACTTTAATAAACATTTACTCATATCTACAAAGTATTATCCTATTCATAAATGAACATTTCGAACATCCCCTTTCTAGATACCTGACAGTAATATCAATATCATGAGACCCTACCCAATATATGAAACCTCAAAGGACACTCTTAATGATAAGACTGGAATATTTTAGTTCATTAAACCCTAAACACTCAAAGTCATCACTCCCCAACACACTAGATGATACAAGAAACATCACATCACATCACATATCATTACAAACGACACAGTTTTTTTCCCGGTTGAAGAGGGTATATTTTACTACTTTTATCATATCTACCATCCACCACCAAATAACCACTCATTGTCGTCCTCCTTGACTATCATCAAGATAGTAAAGTTGGTTTAACGTCACAAGAGTCCCAAAATCCCCACCCCCTTTTTTTCATTTCCCATCATATTTCATTGATCATTCATGCGCCACGCCACCAAGATGTCCGGTTGATGGATCATCTGTTACCCACCGAGGGACTACCGCCCTATGCTGTTGAAAACTCCCAAGCAACGCTCACAATAACAAATCGCTTTTTGTCTTAAATGCCCCAACCAAGAAACGCCGATGTTGAAGTCGTTCCCATTGGTTAAAGAACCGCAGACATTATAATAAATAAAAAATAAAAAAGCTCATGACATCATCTTCAAATCACATCCCCTATTAAAATATGGATGGGAAGTGAAATTTATGCCTTGTTGGCATACTTTTGACGGTAAAACTTGGCAGCGTTGACCATGTTGGTCAAAGCAGCCTTAGTCTCAGCCCATTGACGAGTCTTAAGACCACAGTCCGGATCAATCCAAAGTTGCTCTGGCTTGAGGAATTGCAACATCTCCTCAATTCTGTCCTTGATCTCTTGCTCGGATGGAACACGAGGAGAGTGAATGTCATAAACACCTGGACCAATGTGACGTGGGTAAGCCTCATCAACAAAGACCTTGAGGAGCTTAGCATCAGACTTGGAGTTCTCAATGGAGAGAACATCAGCGTCAAGAGCAGCAATGGCGTGGAAGAAATCCTGGAACTCGGAGTAGCAGAAGTGAGAGTGGATTTGAGTGGAATCTTGAACACCAGAGACGGAAAGTCTGAAAGACTTAACAGCCCAGTCAAGGTAAGCCTCACGCTCCTTTCCACGACGAAGAGGAAGACCCTCACGAAGAGCTGGCTCATCGACTTGAATGACGTAAACACCAGCAGCCTCGAGATCAACAACCTCATCACGGAGAGCCAAAGCAAGTTGCTCAGCTTGGACGGATTGATGAACATCATCACGAGGGAAAGACCATCTCAAACAAGTGATTGGACCAGTCAACATACCCTTCATTGGCTTCTTGGAGATGGAGACAGCGTATTTGGACTCCTTAACAGTCATTGGTGCTGGGCGAGAGATATCACCAACGATGATAGGAGGACGAACACAACGGGAACCATATGATTGAACCCATGCGTGGGTGGTGAAGGCATAACCATCGAGACGTTCACCGAAGTATTGAACCATGTCGTTACGTTCTGGCTCACCGTGAACGTAGACGTCAAGGTCAAGTTCTTCTTGAACCTTGACAACATCTTGAATCTCCTTCTCAATGAACTTCTCGTACTCCTCAGCAGTGATTTCACCCTTGGTGAACTTGTTACGTTGGATACGGATCTCCTTGGTTTGTGGGAAAGAACCAATGGTGGTGGTTGGGAAAAGAGGAAGACCCAAAGCCTTTTGTTGTTGAGCAATACGTTCTGGGAACTCGGAGATTCTGTTGTAATCCTTCTCGACAATCTTGGATTGACGTTCCTTGACCTTGGGGTCGTTGGTTCTCTTGGAAGAAGCACGAGCTTGAATGGACTTGGCGTTAGCCTCAAGCTCAGCACGGACGGAAGCTGGTCCCTCAGTAACAGCCTTAGCGATGATGGCAACTTCAACAACCTTCTCGGAAGCGAAAGAGAACCAGTCAGCAATTTCTGGGTCAAGCTTCTTCTCGCTTGCAAGAGTGTGTGGGGTGTGGAGAAGGGAAGAGGAAGTGGCAACAATGACACGGTCCTTTCCGAGCTTTTGAACGGCAGACTCAACAGTCTCAATAGCACGTTTGAGGTTGGTCTTCCAGATGTTACGTCCATCAACAACACCAGCGGACAAGATGGTCTTGGATCCCAAAGCGGAGATGACAGTCTCCAATTGCTCTGGGTTACGGACCAAATCAACGTGGACAGCATAGATGTCAGTTGGGAGAGCATCAATGTTGTGAACGATATCACCGAAGTATGTGGCGAAGACAATCTTTGGGATTTCATCACCTAAGCTGGCGAGCTTCTCGTAAGTTGGCTTGAAAGCAGCCTTGGTCTTAGATGGAAGATCGAAGACAAGGGTTGGCTCATCAATTTGAACAGTCTCGGCACCAGCAGCCTTAAGTTGCTTAAGGAGCTCAATGTAAACTGGGAGAAGGTTGTCCAAAAGATCAATTGGGTCAACGGTTTGTCCACGGTCTGGCTTTCCGAGGTGGAGGAAAGAAACTGGACCAACCAAGACTGGACGGGTAGTGATACCAGCATCCTTGGCTTCCTTGAATTCACGAACAGCCTTTGGGTCTGAGGTGAGCTTGAAAGATTGGTTGTCTTGGAGAGTTGGCTTGACGTAATGGTAGTTAGAGTCGAACCACTTTACCATCTCCAAGGATGGAACATCAACACCATCACGTTGGTGACCACGTCCCATAGCAAAGTATTGATCGATTGGGTCGAGACCATGCTTGGTATATCTTTCTGGGGTAGCCTGTAAAGAGAAGAGTTAGTGACATGTTACATTTAGATCTGCAGATAAAATTGAAATGCTTACACCAAAGTCTTGGATGTGAGTAAGAACTTGATCGTAGAGAGCGAAGTCGTTGGATGGGATGATATCGACACCGGCATCCTTTTGGATCTTCCAGTGAGCAAGACGAAGTCTCTTTGCCTCAGCAAGGAGATCATCTTGAGAGATCTTTTGACCCCAGTACGCCTCTATTGATATTTGTTAGTACTCAATGTGGGGTAGCATTGTGAGGTAACAAATCTTACCAGTAGCTTTCTTGAGATCTCTGAGAGCTCCCATGCGAGGGAAACCAAGAACGGATCTATAATTGATATGATTAATAGCTGTAGGAATAGATGGCAGATGGACAAAACTTACGATTGAACCATATTTGCGGTATTGAAATGTGATGATGAAGTTCAAAGGTAAAAGATGGGTGAAGTCGAAGTATTTAAACCGACCACGGATTGCGTGCTAGAAGATGAAACTAGACAGCGAAGTCGGAGATTGATCGATTGATTGGTCAAACTCTTTTTCTATTCGATTCTATGGAGAGAACAGAAGAGAAGAAAGTAGATTGAAATGAACACTCTGAATAGATTTTCACAGTGAACTCTTGATAGTATTTGTAGTAAAAAAGAGGAAGAGGTGATGTGAAGCGGTGTGTATGTGGTGTGTATGTGAGAGAGTAAGAAAGATGGAAAGGAAGAGGAGGAGAGAAGCTTTTCTTATTGTCTTTAATAAGTGAGAGAAGAAGATTGGCCGGCCCTTGAAAGGCAACACCCACCATCCATCACCTACCCTTGTCTTTGAGGAACCCCGCCTAGGACTAGCGTTAAGAATGGAGTCAAAATTGAGGTACAAGATAAGAATACTAACACGTGATTTGCAGAGATTTCGGACACTTGGATACTCCCGAGATCTGTGTTGGTGGGTTGGTGGGGTCAATGAGTTATCAATTGCCAGGTGAATTACTATATAGTATACTAATGAGAAGTAGATATGTAGATATTTGAAGAGGTTATTGGCAATGGCAATTCTTTTCTATATTGCCACTGAAGATCATTGAATGTATCAATTATCAATTATCATTTATCAATTATCAAATGGTTTGGGTTCTGCTTTCATTCAATTCAACAACTTACTCGACCTTATTCATTTACAAAGCAAAAAGAACAATATCATCTAGCTGTATTGTTCCTAAACATCAATCCTTCATTGATCCTCTCTCAGCCTCTCTCTCTGTCTTCGGGATCTTCATTAATGATGGCTGGCACACAAAACTGCAAAGACACGTAGACACTACCTATCATCTAGGGATACAAAGTTTCTTTCTTTACTCAATGGATGAATGCATGTAGCGTATGTTATGTGTGTATATGTGTATATATGTATATGTGTATGTATGTACAACAGTAACACTAGGTCCTCAATGTTTCTGATTCATGAACCTTTTATCAGTAGGAGTATAAACTCATCCAGTGTAAATGTGTAAACCCATCTTACTCAGGACAACCCCTCCAAATACTTCCTCATTCACGCATGTTACATAACTGTACATACACACCAACCACCAACCACCCCTCTATACACACACCTCTCAATTCCTCCTCCCTCCAATCCCATCCACCCATCCATCCATCCATCCATCCTTCTCTCCAATTCGCCCCCAACCTTCCCCCCCAACTAAAAAACCACCCACCCACCAAACTCAAAACTCAAACCCCACTCTCCAAAATAATAATAACAATAAAAACGCTTCGGCCCCCTAGCCCCGTCGGTCCCTGGAAATCGGCCTCCGAACACGCACCGCACCCTAATGCACACCAGGAACATCAATCCTCCGGACTCATCTATCCTTTTTGTTTATTTTCTTCCTTCGATTTATTCTGCTACCACTTTCTTTTATCTTCTATATTCAAGGTTCATCCCATTCATTACTCTACATTCATTTTCTTTTGAAAACACGAACACGAACATGGATTGATTGATTGTCACCATCACACACACACAAATTCATCACCAAAAGCATACATAACACGATATGTTGGTCATAATCTTCATTAACATTTCTCTTTCCCGGCCATATCTTATCTTGCCTGGGATTTTCCCGCCTGGTATTGGTATCTAACTATTGTCCGTTCATCCATCCATTCCTCCCCAGCCCATTCCCACCATCTTCATCTAATCATATCCATGAATCCTCATCTAAAAAATCCTCTCCACTCATTCCACCGGTCAAAATACCAATTCCAACGTATGACTCAATCAGAACCACAACAAGTCGAGCGCGAGCTCATGCCTGGTGCCATACAAGCAACCCCTATCAATATTCTGAATGCACCACCTAGAGTTCCCACACCAAAATGCATGATTTCCTTTTCATATTTCCACAACTCCATCCACCCCATCTTTCCCAACCATACCAGACCAGACATACCCTAATGACCCTCACTGCTCACTCATTCCGTTGAGCTTGCTGTTTAAAAACAATACAAGATAGAATCAAAAAGAAAAGAAAAAGAGCTAGAAAAAGATATGATGTACAATCCCCATTCGACCAGTATACAATTATAAGTATAAGAAGAGCTTTTTTTATCCTTCCTGGGCCGAGTCTTGATACCCAAATGTGATGGTATTCAAGTATGTAAAAGTGTAATGTGAAACAATTCGAAAGTGACAGCCATAGCTTCCATGAGCCACCTGTCAAGAACGCCGTGTATAACTCCTAAGGGTAAAAAGATCATTCGCTAAAACGCTATTCAAAGTGCGGGGGGTATCAAATCAACTGAATATCATGATGATGTGTGTATAATGTGTTCCGAATCCGGAGTAAGTGCGAATGATGAAGGTCGCGAATAATATCAAAGAATGTTTAAATAGGTGTTTGTGCTTTATCCTTTGAATGAGTCCATCCAAAAAGATCAAATTTATCCTTTCCATGCAGAGAGCCGAAAGAAACTGCCGAGTCCACAGGACTGGGCCTCGTAACTAAGATATCGCGTGGCTCCAAAAGTAAAGACTTTCGGTAATATTGCTGAACGTTCTCATTATCCGAGGCGGATTTGACGTGAACAATTTGAGCTTGAAGCCACTCTTGAAGTTCCGGAACTTCTGCCAGGCGATAAGGGATTTGAAAGCGTTGTAGTTCGCCGATGATTTTAGCCGTGCGAGTGTGTTTGTCAAAGTTAATGACAGATGTGCCGTCAGCCAATTGCTTTGTAGATGGGTTACCAGCATCAACAAATGTCAAATCTGTGAGGTAGGTACCAACAAATGGAAGGCATGGAGGGACATGGTCATGAAGTCTACGTCGAAGGCAGGCGTAATTCTTCTCTGGCTCCACAATTGCTTGTAGCCCCTTGAGCATGTCCTTTCGCTTTTGAGATACCAAGTCCCAAGTTTTCTTCAATCTAACAATAGTAGATGAATTAAGCGAGCAAATGATCGCCATCAATGAATCATAATTGTTGAGCTTGAGGCATTCATGCGCAATTTTGATCCAGTGCTTGATGATAATGGCTCTCTTTTTAACGTCGTCGTGTTGCAAGATTGTGTCAGCGACAAGGTTAGAAAGATCTGTTGACAATGTCGACATAGCTCTAACATTTACCGCGCATGAACCACCCTTTCTGGCCTTAGTCCATGCGGCCCCAAGAAGTTCATCTGGCATAATGGAGCAGAAAATATTCATCTCCTTGATGGTTAATTGACGGGCCAATTCAAGTGGATCAAACTCGAGAATAGAGGGATTACTACCACCCATTTTCCAATTCTTCAAAACTGCGGCTTGGCTTTTTGTTACAACAACAGGAGGGACTGGTACATCGGCTGGTACATATTGACCGAGAGATGTGCTAGTCTTTCCAATTGAGGAAACGAGCCTTGGCACTAGAGGCCCATCCATAGAAGATACCTTTTGAGCCAACTCTGAAAGTCGTTTGCCAGCTGCGGGAAGAGCTGCCTTAAGTTTATCATTCGCAAAGGTTTCGATAATGGAGAGCGCAGCGTAATCAGAGACCTTTCTCCAATGAGATTCGAGCCAGCCCTTGAATACATTGTAAACTCTTAATCTTACCGGTCCTGCGATATGAGGACTCTCGACAACATATTCAAAGCGATCAACCAGAGCTGTGGCAAGCTCAACGGGAGACGCGAATAATCTGAAAGTAAGATAAAAGGTTGAAACAAACATAGAGTCGGGTGTTGAATCGTGTGTAGTAAGTCGTTCTACCAATGCCGCCAGTGAACCTCCGGTAATTTGACCCTCCTTATTGTGTAGTAACTCGTGTGCGAACGTCTTCTCAAGCATTTTCGATTCGAGATCATATGGATCATCGGCGAATGTTGATTGGCTTTCAGCTATGCTGATACTTGACAAAGATGGCTGACTTCTTGGTTCGTAAGATGTTAGATCCGGAGTAGTCGCCCTAGTAGAAGTTTGTGAGGCCATGCTCATCTCCGAATCGCGTGTATAACTACTACTAGCTCCAGTGCTAGACACTGCGATACTGCCAGATCTATATGATTGAAATTCTCCATCGCTTGTTGAGTTACGATCGGAAGGACTATAATCTTCTTGGCTCATCAGAGGAGCACCCATTTTTGGCAGTGGGGGTAGAATGGAGGTGTTCGGAAGTCGATTCGACATTCGGTTGGTTTCTGCCGCTGGCGAAGAGCTAAGGGGTATCTCTGGTAATGGTTTCTCGTAAACATCTGGAATGACTAGAGGTGGTGGAGGAGGACGCGATGAAGGCTGTTCTGGTACGGCAACATTAACTTCGGGGCTTCGTGCCGCCTGTTCGGCTGTGCCACCTATCGAGGCAACATTAATTCCAAGACCTTCGACTGGTTCGAATTCGAAGTCGCCAATTCGCTCAATCACAAATTTGGTCTTTGCTACTACTTCTCCGGCAGCTTTAACACATCCTGTGGCCGCCATTAGTAACCCCCCATTTTGTTGAGCCATTACAACGTCGTCTTCGTCAACACCTGATGAGCTAATTATATCCCGAGCTGCCAACGCCAATTTACTGATTTTGTCATACATTGCGTTCCGAGCATTGTTCAACGAGTCGGCGCTTTGGCCGTCGTGAGCACATACTGCTTCGACTACAATCAATAAACCTTGGCCAGCAGTTACTGACTGCCTAACTGACGACAGCAAATCTTGAGAAGACTGGCTTTGTAGATGAAGCCTTCCGATGAATGATCCCAAATATGAGAGAAATGTATCGTGACTAGAGTTTAATCTCTCAGAAACAAGATTTTGACGTTGTTCAGCGGGTACAGAGGCTATAAGTGAAACACGGTGAGATACGGAAGCCCTTTTAGCCTGAATCGAAGAAATGGATAATGGACGCGATGTTACAGCTGGGTACGCAGTCGATATCCGTTTGTATGACTGTCGTTTGTTCTGCTCTTCCGATTGCAGGGAACTGGAAGCGGCGCTCGTCGAACTTCGGATAGAGCTTCTGTGAGATGCCGTGTCGTATGTAGGGTCTGTATGCGGTGTCCCGCTAAATGACGTCGAGTCCGCTGGTGGAGTAGGTGGAACATATGATTCCTCAGTAACGGTTGTCATGACTCTATGGATGGCCTGTCGTAATTTCGCATCCTCATCCAAATTGTCCAAGAATTTTATACCTCTCACAACAATTTTGAAAGCTTTCAAAATCATCTCATCGATAACATCGTTCACAGTTTCCGTGGCTGCTCCCACTGAGGAACAGGTAGCAAAATCCTGCAATTGTTTGGCGGTTTTGACCAGGGCCGATAGATCGGACAAAAGAGCCTTTCTATTCTTTCGAAGGTTATCGTTGCTCTGTACAATCGGTGATTCACGAGTGAGGCAATTCGATTTTTCCTTTTTCCATATTAGCAAGCATGATTCCAAAAAGTTAGAAGATTCTTACTAGTAAATATCTAACTCCTGCGATAATACCTCGCATGAATTGTTGGTTGCCAAATATCTCACTATCACTAGTCAAACCACTCCGTAAGAGATCCCAAAAGTTTAGCAATGCCTTTAATAAATTCCTCATGGAATCTGGATCGTAGGCTTCACAATAGTTGGTGGGCAACCAACCACGCGCGCCAGAAACAAGTAGTGTCCCATCTGCCCAACCATTGGTGTGTATTGAATGCACTAAAACCACATCCCCTTCGTTTAGTGGAAGCGTGACCGTAGAATCCGAAATAGCATATTCAGGATGGAAAGGGTAAAATGCCCTTAAGAAGCTGTGAAATACCGGAGGAGGCTCCATTTGATTTAGATTTTCTTGAGAACCATTGGGAGTGGCGGGGGGCGTGATTTGTGATTGACTTCCTGTTGAAGTTGTTTGGTTACTACTTCTGGATGAAGTATTTCTTTTGTGTTTTGAGGATGATGCGTTGCTGTTTCCGCGCGGTCGACCCTTATGTATTGTAAGAGGTGCTACCTGTGCACTCGTTCGCTTGGAATGCTCAGACTCCTGCGAGTTCACCATGATGATCCGCCTTTCAAAGATATCATGGGTGTTTTCCTATCAATATCCTAGTTGAATGGCTTGGGGTAGATTTGCAAATTGCAGTTATATCGATTGTCCCAAGACGACGTCCAGACTTTTAGTCCTAGGATTCGATATGACCCAACGAGATAATAATCTGGAAGCTTTGCGATGCGATTGTAATGCTTTTGTTTTGATGTTGTTTTTTCCCAATGCTTCCTTTGTAGAATCGACCTCTATATTCGTCGAACGGTAAACACAATCTGATAATGATAGTGGAGATTAGCAAGAACCCTTTGGATAAGGATCAAGTGTTGTTTTGGTTATGGAGAGGAATGAGGAGTGGGGGATGTGTGGAATGTCATGTCATTCAGAAGCTTGACTGGGATGGAGAGGTGCATACCAAATTGGCTGAACCTTGGTCTCGGGAGAGACTTACCAATGAACTAGTCGAAAAGACGATTCTCGTAAATGACTACCAATACTCGAAAAAAGTAAAAGGCGATCGCGTTTCCTTGTGATGTTTCGTATTTAAGGAAGAAGAGTCGTGTATGTTTGATCTCTAGCTTAAATAATTAAGTCGTCGTTGTGGTGAGTGGTGTCGACTAGGAAAGCTTAGCTAGTTGACAAGACTGAAGGACCCTGAATCGCAATAAACTTTATGCCACGCGGAAAAAGTTTATTAAAGTCGGGATGTATTGGACTTTGACACCAGTTGACAGCAAAGCAGTTTGTGTATCAAGTCAAGAAAGAGATTTAAGAACCCTTGAAGGGGGGGGGGGTCTCGGATGCACTTATGTGGCTATGATTTTTGTGATGCTCCAAACGCGAGAAATCAATGCGTTGAAACTTGAATTGTCAAAAAAAGGAAAATCGAGGAATTGGATCGAGACCGGGAAAGGCAATACAATAAACCCCACCCTCTTTGCTCAGTTATAAGTAAGTTTTGTAACTCTGACACAGCAAGAGTACAAAAGTAAAGGAAGGAGGGAAGGAAGGATGAATATAGATATGTATGTATGTATGTAGGATGTGTATGTATGTGTATGCAGAATATGCAGAAAATCCAAATTGATTGATTTGAGAGGTACAAGTAATAAGAAGTTAAGGTAAGGTACTTGTTAAGGTACTTGTATTTAAAACAAGGTACCTTCAAGGTTGTTAAGGTGGGTGAGTGGATGATGTATTTTGGTGGTGTTAGGTGTTGGGTGTTGAGTGTATGCCCTTGGGTGTACGAGGAATATGGTATGGTATGGTATGGTATGGTATAGTATAGTACCCTATGTATGGACCGGTATGGATGATGCACAGATATAATGCAAGGGTTCAAGGAATTGACTCGGTCGATCGATTTTTCTTCCCATATGCAACACTTCCTTCTTCTCTTTTCTCTCTAAGGCTCTAAGAGAAAGGATTCAATTGGTAAAAAGTAGGTAACAATTAATAAATGAAGAAATGAAGGAATGAATGAATGAAGTAAAGTAAAGTAAAGTGAATTGAGCTGAAGTTTGTGGAGAGAGATTGCTTGTTCGAATCTTTCTCAATTGATGGGAAGAGATACAATCGAATTCGTAGACAGTTTTATATGAAGATGTAATCGGTCGTTGGTCGCCTGTCGCTGTGTGGTATTTTTGGCAGTCGTGCTTGGTTGTAGTTGGAGATGTCGATGTGTTGATGTTGATTTCATGTCAATGTCAATGTCAATGTCAATGTCAATGTCAATGTCAATGTCAATGTCAGTGTAATTGAGGTTGTGGTTGTAGTCGAAGTGAATGTCGTATTCAAGAGAACCGGTGGAAGGAATTTGCTCTCTTCCCTTTCCTCCCACTTCCTCTCTCTCGCTCACCCTCACTCTCGCTCACCCTCACTCTCGCTATCTATCACACTCTCTCTCACTCTCTCTCACTCTCTCTCACTCTCTTTTTCTATTACTTAAGGACCACTATCTTCCTTTTGGCGGAGTTCCTAGGTTTGTACTTCTTCTCTTACCTTGTAATGAAATGGGTCCCCCAGATTTGGGAAATTGTGCACCGTGCAAACAAGGAATCTACCTAGGTAGTTGTAAATGTGGAATTCTGGTGGATGTCGTTGTGGATTTCAGAGCTTAGATTTGAATTTAATGATTTCTTTTGATGTTTGGTGTTGACAGATTTTTAAGGGAAAAAAGTACTCTCTATCCTGACAATGATTGATGTAATATATTAATGGGATTGTAGGACTTTCCACACTCTTCAACTCTTTGGATTGACTTTATTCTCTTTTCCCTCTTCTCTGCTACTGGCATATCTTTTACTCTAATAATCATTATTATGAAAATATGAAAAAACTTTAACAAGGATTTGTAATTGATTTTCCTATGATTTTCTGGTAACGGTCCAAGGAGACGGTTGTAATAGTACTTACTCGTATGTGAGATCTTATTTCTCTGTGGCTTTCCAGTAGGGACGAAATGCTGTTCATAAAATAGCCATCTCCTATCAAATCATATCCAAAGTACTTTATGATCTCCTTCTCCTCCAATTACATGAACTTCTCAATCCACGGAGTAAACAGTAAGGATACGAAAAGTAAGGTTTAATGATTAATCAATTAGTTCTACGGAGTACACAGCAGCCATACCATATTAACAAGGATTCTAGCTTTCTTTTCTGTTACTTCGACGACCGACCGACTGACTGTTCGACAATTTTTACCATTTTCCCTAGCTTCACTTGTTCAAACCTTGTCGCTGCTCTTTGCTTCTTTTCCCTCTTATGAGATGCACGCTCGGCACGTTAATTCAATTCGATATGCAAGGGCTACTCGTGAGATTTAGTGGAGTAAGAGAACGCCGAAAGAGGGAGTGACGAAACGGCCGCACATACCAATTATAGAACTGTGCCTGGGCTGCGCTTTGCTTGATTGATGGTGTAGGATTCTCGGGTTTGCAAAGAACCAATTGATGGGAGTGAAAATGGTAAGGAGGCAATGAAGGGGTTACGAATTGCTGAACTAGAGAATGTGAGAATGTTATGAACAAAGGTAAGAGAGAGAATTGATACTGGGAAGATTCAAATAAATTCAATATCAATGGCATTCGATCCTAGTCCGAGTTCTATTGTTTCGTGAAAGATATGACCGGGAAAAATCGAATGGAATTGGAAAAAGTCACGCAAGAGGGAGGGGTCCATCAGTCCGGTTTTGACATTGTTGAGAGTATCCAAGAGGCCAGGCATTGCGATAGGTTGACGGAACAAAAGCATCTGGCCTTGATCAACCACTTCTCAGATTCGAACTTTCCTTCAAGGCATGATATTGATGTCTGTTCCCCTCCATGTGATGCGGAGAAAGACGTTGATTCTTCTTCAGCTCTATGCTGCATTTCATGCTTGTTCAAGGAACGGTCAAGGAGTAAATACAAGGCAAGGTATTTTATAGGTCGAATCGTGTGATATTGAAATACATATGTGCTTCACAATCCATTCTTCCTTCTCAGGCCAATGCTGAAGGGATAATCGAAGGAATTTCATCCACAGGGGCTCTTGATTGGTAGTAATAATTTAAATTCTTCCCCCCATTTCTGTCCTATTTGGGGTAATACTCGGGGGTCTGACAGCTCCGCTTGAAAGAACCCTCCGAGGTACCGGCGTACTGTACTCAATCGAGTCTTAGAACCTGCGTGTCTTTTTGATATCTATCATGCCCTTGAAGTCCATAAGGCGCAGCGCAGTATCTGTCCCTAACAATTACCGAATGTATGAAAATAGTTATGGTTGTTCATCTAGACTGAGACAACTTTGAGAAATGGGGACGATATTTCCTGATTCTTGGAAACGAGAGAGAATCAAGTTGTGCAGCTTCTCACGTTGTGTAGTATAAGGTACCAGAAAAACGCCTTTCTACCTTCTTCTTTCAAACTCTCATGCTCAGCTACAACAGGTACTCAACCATGGATTAGACCTCACACAGACCCTACATGATGTATACTACATAAACATACCTGGTATATATATACATTGATGTCGTAGCAGATGAATTAAATAACATCCTTGGCTGGAGTTATTCACGGCTCATCTTTTTGTGTATCATTGACAGCCTCACGATAATCTAGAGGTCGGAAGTATATCTGCCCAAAAGGCCATTTTTCCATCGTTCCAACAAATCATGTTACAAGTGTGGTTACAGCAGCAAGTAAGTTTCAATATATCGATCGACGTGGGATACTTCTATCAGAACTCTTCTTTTACTTCAATCCGATTGAATACAATCTTTATGTAGTGCAGTCATGGTGTGTGTGGTTGCCGCCATGCCTTTTCCCTTGACTTTGAGTGTTAATGCTATGAGATTTTGTATCTCCGTCCCCACCACCTATTCCTTTCATTTTATCTTCGGAGTTTTATTCATGATAAAAGTGCGCGGTCATGTTCGTTTCTAGGAAATTGCTGACGTCTTCAATTTACGAGTTAATCAATCAACAAAAGAAACATCTAACCAACGTGCCAACGTTCAAGCAACTTCGCCCAATGTTCCAGGATTTCCATATCCTAGCCATCGCCGTTCCATGCAGCCTCACTGCAGCCAATTTTGGACCTGCGCACGTTCCCCAGGATTATTTCGGGGTTCGGTCCTATATGAGGAAACAACATCCACCTTTCAAAATGCCAACCTTTTCTTGATCCAGTAACGGCACGGTTCGAGATGAGAAAGTATCAATCCAAATTGGAAAATGGTTGGTTCACTTCTCGGGATTGTTACCTTATGGTTACAATCCGTCAAACTACTTCCTTCCGACTGGCTTGGGTTACTATCAGATATCTTCAACACAACGTTCAAAGATTCTGATACTGTACCGATGCTGATAATTGTCCGAACCCCCGTCACACAACATTATGATCTGGATTCTGTACGTCTTGCTTTGTCTTTGTCTAACATTACCTTGTTTCGAACGTGAAGGAGCTCAAGGTGATCAAGTGCGAATCAAACACGTGCGATTTCATTCTTCTATTGACCAGTTTCCGCATTGTCAATATAATTATTAATCTATCATGTTGACGAGCTCTCCAATAGCTTCATTTTTGACAGCGGATAGATATTAGCATGGAGGACCAAGCCCAGATTCAGTCACGACTTTACCATTTCGGACAACCAAAATCATCACGCCTTGATATGCTGGACTACCTTCTGGATAGAGCATATCACTTGCTCACTTATTCGTGTTAAGCAAAATTATGGGATCAATGTGGATAGGATCTCCATGATCATCTACGACTTTATTTCTATTCAATGGGCATTATGGATACTTGAATTTCGCGCTTAGACAAATTTACATATAGACCTACATCGGCATTCTCACGGTAGTCGCCGTTACGTCCGACTGGAAATGTTTTGGGTGTAAAACGGGTCAAAAATATCACGATTTTCCACAGATATAATGATGTGATGTGATGTGAAGCAAGCAAGCAAGCAAGAGCCAAGAAAAACGGGCAACCTCAGTGTTGACAATAATCAGCAGAAGCAGGGTAAATCCAAGCTCCGGAACTCCAAGTCCATTAAGATTCGCACCCGTTATGTTAAGAATGTATGTGATGAGACGTTGTATCTTCACTATCTAATACTGGTCATCGAGATGAAAACATTTACATCCACTCATTCTTCAATTTTCTTCACATCATCATCATCATCATCATCACAGACGGCCCGCAGTACATGATCATACCGTGCAAAACCAATTAAACCCCACCGCGAACAGGTATCTGATCAACCATAATCGTTGAGCAGCATTATCACCTTGCATATCTTACCATCTACACTACACAACATGAGCCCACCCACCAGCATCAAGTCTTGAAGAATGAAAAAGCATGTGACTGAAATGGTTCCAATGTTAACAACAAGGCCAAGCTCCTCGGAAAGGAGAAAGCAACCAAAAGAACATTCCCCGTTCCGAGAAGCAGTCATGATCGTCATCATGATGTTATGTTCCGAATCCTTTCGGAGCAAAATAGTGATATTGAGATTGACATGGGACGGAGATTTGGGGGTTCCCCTCCTACTTTATCTGTAACAGAGGCGTCACCAACATGTATACATACGAATTAACATACCTTTCGAGACTTTTCTCCCGCTTCCACACTGTACCGTGAGAACGAATGGAAGGTTCTCCAAAGCGTGGGATGCGTGCAGCTTGGCTTGAACTACCTACTCCTTTCTCTCAGGAGACGTTGAAAATTAAAAGCCACCAACACACATCTAACTTCACTTCTGAACGCAATAACTTTCTAGAAGATAACTTGGAGCAATCTCATCATTCAAGAATTTGGGATGCATTGGTATAGAAGTATTAAAATATGATACGAGATTTAAATGTTCCAGACTTTCAAATAGACCTACCTATCCTTTTTGCGCTCTAATAACAATTAATCACTGATGCGCGTTGAGATTAACTTGTACTGTAGGATCTGAGTACAGCATACATATATACATACATACATATATACATACATACATACATGCTCTATAACCCAAATCAGCACATAAATACCCTCCTAGATACTGGGTGTTCACCCCCACGCCACCCACTCACAAGCCTTACCAAACATCATCCCACCACTACAAAGTAAATAAAATCTGTAGGTGGGCGGATTCGGCAATGGTATGCACACTCTCGCACTATGTTGGCAAAGTTTACCTTAATGCTTAATCTTAATCTTAATCTTATAATGGATGTAGAATGGTCTTTCTCTTTGTTTGTAGGGTGAATGCTGATTATCTTAAGGGTAGGGATGGGAAGTATGCGGGGGGTTCTTAGGGTATGAAAGGTTCGTTCGTTCGCAGTGAAGCATGTATCTATCGCACGTATGTATCTATTTGGATGGATCTGCATGGATGCAGCGGACCTGATGTAGGTACCAACCATATCGTATGTATTTGCCTTGCTTGCCTTACTTGCCTTACTTAAAGGAGTGCGAAACGTACAACGCGCCAAGAACATGTGACTGAACCACTAATGAATTGATAATCAGGTTCAGAGGACTTCTGGAATTTGGAAGGAATGTTCAAGAACTGGGTTGGGTATCTGTTCCATCCCTTTTTTGGCCGGAACAAAGACATTGGGTTCGAAATGGGTGAATCAGTGGGAAATTCCCTTTATATCAATCTAAGGAGTAGACATGCGACGATACTATTTATAATGGGACCCTTCCCCAATATATGCTTCCTCAGAGGACTCGTATGATGAGATTGCCTCTGCAAGGAGTATCAGATACAGTACACAGTTTGTAACATAATCTTGGGACCTGACGGAGCTTCCTAGATTCCATAAGCTTGTTTTACCTCGGATTACCCTTTAACCTTTCCACATCAGGCCACTGTTACGGAGTATAATTTATAATACAAGTATTCTGGAAATGCTTCGCCTCAAAAAGTCTCACCCAGTACTTTGGCTCTGGAAATTGCTCAGTTCCATCTCCAAATGAAAGCCCAGTCGGCCTATCGGCTTACCCCGAAAAGCAAAAACCGTTTTTCGAACAAAGCAAGGAAAGACTGGAGACCGAATGATAGAAGAGGAACTTGCGAAAGAAAGTTCCATTAATTTTCTGGGAAGTTTGTTTGGTCATTGATACGAGATGGAAAAGCGGAAACTGTGAACCGCAAGATATTAGGGGATGTCTGGGACAAAGCCGGGCTGGGTGAGAGTGCTTTTATGGGGTATCGTTTTGCCTTTATTGATTGGATCGCCAGGGGCTTTTAAGGATGTCCCGAAATATGTACATCATCGAATACGAATATTCTCGAAATTTTATAACCCACTTTCTCGATTCCCACTCAGTGAGAATGAAAGTTATGGTTTTCGAACAAAACAAGCGCAGAAGTCTGTTAACATTTCCATATCTCAAATCAAATACTCTGAATTCTAAGGGTCTAGGTTAGACTTTGATATCGTGTATTTAGTGCTTTACACCACCACTAAAGAGATAGGCGGACCCCTAAGCTAAGGCCCTACAGGATGGGTTTTTTAGAGGCATCACTATATCCCGTATTTAGTTTCTCAAGCCTCAGAGACTTATTTAGTAGTCTAAATAAGTTTCCTCTTACCGTGTGATCGCCGTGTTAGCTTCTAAGTATGGCGTTGAGATTGGCATCGCGAGTTCAATGTCACGTTTTTCCCACGCTTATTAGTTAATAGTGATGAAGTACATTTCTTAGCTCAGTGGCGAAGGCAGTTAGTTTCGATGTCTCGTGCCTATGTGCTTTTTTCGGATTGAAGGTTAGCATGTGGCTATTCTGGTGTCTAGCCTTTTGTCTATGATTTCTATGTATCATCGTCAACACTACCTACGCAGTAGGGGTCTTCCTAAGATAAAATCTCCTAGTCTTCAAGGAAAATATATCACACATATCTTCGAACACTGGCTTCCTAACACAAATTCCAAGAAAAACACGGCACACAGTTCGTGATGATCCCGAGATATTTCCATTCTCTCCTAGCGATTTCGATCTAGTACTTCTCCATCGCTACTGCCATGCTACCCATATAGGCATTCTTTTCCTGATGACAATGAAAGGAGTTTTGTCTTACAAATTGATTCATGAGCCACGACTCCATACCTCGAAACAACTGCCGGAACGGCATTGGGTTAAAGTTTCTGTTTTGAGAAAGGAAAGGGTATATCTTATGATGCTCTTTGTAGAGAGATCGTCATAATCTGGAACCCCATACGAAACAGTCTCAATACCCAGATCTCCATCTTCTTATTCCGCTATCATCGGGAATATGAGTCATTGTGCGAATTGATATCATACTATCTTCTATGTTTCATACTTTATACATGTAATGATATCGCATTTCAATCCCTCGTGAGCAGATTCTCGTTTCACCATCATTCTTCAAAGTCTAATTAATATCCCTATGGGTATAGAGTATCAGTGCGTAATACTACTCTCACCAATCAAATCGCGTACATAAGGACGCACGCACGCTCGTTTATATGCTATTTCATACTTGCGTTCATCTCTTCTCAAGCCGCGTTTTTGTTTGACAGACGCCCTTTGGTACTAAGCGTAATGGATTGGGGTCCTCCCAGCTGTCAAATCCAACTCGAAACGACGAGCCTGGTTCTTGGAATCTTAGTTATCTTTCTTTTGTTTGCGGAGGAAAGATAATTGGTGAATTGGAATTCATATTATCCTTGTTTTTGCTGCACATGGTGCACCGCGATTGAAATCTCCACTCTCCTGCATTTTCTACGAGTCATTCCTTGTTTCCATGCCCTACTCTTCCGCTCGGATCCTTCCGCCTCTTAACTTCCTGCACTGCATATTAAGCAAAAGTCTTGTTCTCACCCGCACTCATCCATCATTTACGTAATACTTTCAAGTGCAAAGTATCTTGCAGAATCATAGCTCTTCAAGACTTCAACCACGTCAAATATCTTCCCAGCGCATCATACAGCAAAATATTGTCACATCACTCAATTTGAGCTTGAAAACGCAATCCTGTAGTTTGCAAAGAAATATCGATGATTCATCATGATCTACAAACAAAATCATACTCTAATAATGCACGGTCATAAGATCCTCACATATAGGTCTAGAAGTCTTCCGTCTGGCCTATTTAGC
Organism: Botryotinia convoluta; assembly: GCA_004786275.1. Taxonomy (NCBI): domain Eukaryota; kingdom Fungi; phylum Ascomycota; class Leotiomycetes; order Helotiales; family Sclerotiniaceae; genus Botryotinia; species Botryotinia convoluta. The sequence continues at coordinate 129,038 of PQXN01000010.1, read as the reverse complement.
TAGCCTCTTCTCCTGCTATAGGTCGTATGCAGTCGTATTTGTGCAATACCCTGTTTTCGAAGAATAGTTCTCGACACAAATTTTGTGACTTGCATATTATGACGATCAGAGGTTTGATAGGCTAGGATTAGGAATAATGACAAAAGGGGCGGCGGGGAAGTGATTCACATTGCATGCATGCATGATCGATTACGGCACCAGCCGCAGCGGGATATTTCTTCCGGGCCGCGTCGGGGCCTCCGATTGAGGTGGATGATGGGGTTTGATCGTCGCGTGAACATGGGCGGGCGAAAGGTATGATTCTCTTCTCTGAAATCGTATCTTGACCTGTAGAGACTGGACTGGCAGGATCCATCCATCTTCACCCAAAGTAGTACACTCCAAACCCAATGCTTAAGCTTATTCGAAGTGTGGTTGTCTTATACCCAAATTCTCTGTTTTTGTCGCGGTTTTACTAGATGGGAATTATAGTGCTAGCCTCGGCTCTCGGTTTTCCATGGCGTGCGATGTACTTATTTATTGGGATTTGCCAATAATATATCAGTGGAGCACCATAGAGCTGTCTCTTTCGCAATAGACAGATAAACAAGCTTTACAAAGACCTCTCAGTTCCCTGTCAAATACTTAGGAAATAAAATGCCAGTGCATCAACAAGGAAACCCTGTTTTCTATATTCATGCGTTATATGCACAACACTATGGGGGTGAGTGCATGGCTCAGTAGTTCTCCAGTGTTATCACTATCTCATGCTCAGAGCCCACGGGAAGAAGAAAATTAGAGATTTCGCTCTGATGATTATCCTTCCGTTAAATCATACCTACTTGAACTAGAAATCTCTATCTTATTATCTATCCATCATGTGTGTGTCTCACGGTCCATCATTTGATCCCAACAACCCATGCAAAATAATAAATTCTAGACCTCATACAAAACAAATCCAATCCGTAGAGAACGAGAACAGTCTAGAAATATTGACAAAAGGCTCGACACCTACCTACTCCTCGTACTAACCAAAAGTTTGCGTCATTCGAGATACCGGGATGGAGTCCAATGAATAAAAAATTAGATATGGAGATCGACGCGGGAGCATACCAGAGGTGTATCGCTGAGCGCAGATCGGATCCCGGAGATGAGGTTCATGGGAGTAATTCTCGGGGTTAGATAGGATAGGATAGCATGGAATTATGAATGAAGATCGACGTTGGTATGTTGTCAGAAGCTGCTGGCTAGAAGGTTCGCGGCGGGAAGATGATTTTCAGGTTTTGACGTTTGAGATCTGTGGGAATGGGGATGCTGGAGGACTTTGTTGATTAGATGGATGGTTTCTGGGTTGAGAATTCGGAGCCCGCTGGCTGGCTTTGTTTGTTGTGGATTGATGAGAGAGGTATTGTGATACATGCGTTTTGAAAATGAAAAGCTTTTGGATTCTTCCACTCGATAATGTGCAATGAGGTTTATCAGGTGAATGTTCTTCTTCGTATATTCACTGCCGGTGTAGTCGCAATATACAATGGGCTCTTCTCCTAAGATATATAAAGTTCCTTGGAGCATCAGATTTCCTTTCTCCGTAAATACAAGGGTGCCAATATCAACACAGATTGAGGAATTTTACTTCCCTTCCAGCTCATCAATATGCCTCAAATCTGGATGTCAATTCACATGACTTCAAAACTATGTCCTTGCTAGAAAGAGATATCTTGTATCTATCTATCTGATCGTTTGCACTGTCATGTATGCAGGCTTACGTTCACTGTCGGAATTGCGATGAAATTACCGAATCTTATGCATCTATCAACGAAGGTAATGTTCCCCGCTCTCATGGTTACCTCTGCATTTCCTCAATAGTTCAAAGAATCATGCAATCTTACATCTCTACCTGCGCAATTATTAGGATTAATCTGGGTTCTTCTTTAACGGTAACAAATGCCGCACCTATTGGAAATTTTTGTCTAGACTCCCCTGCTTTGCAGACAAATACAAGTGGGAAGGGGAAGATGTAGGGACTTTTATACTTAAATCATCAACTCCATGTCAGGAGTCACTTCTAGTGAAGAATAAAGTTTCATCGAAGATTCGTGTGAGTGAATGAGCATTCATTGGGCCTTTTGGAGAAATTTCAACGGGGAGGAGGTTGAGTTGAAAGTGTATATATATCATCTATATCCTTGAGACTCTTTATCCTTCATACCAAATACCAAAATAATATGGCTTGATTGGCCATATTGTGGCCACCAAATTTGGTTTCGATACTGGTGGGCAATTCATTACGTTTGAGATAGTTCTAAATTTCTACAATGAGTTGACGAATAGAATGGTAAATGGTTGATTGTTACCTTCAGCGAGGGAGAATCGCCGCTACTGTATTGTGTATGTTATACTTTATGTTTGTTTGTGGATGTTAAGCGCCTGTTGCTAATATAATGATCAGTCCTCGGTGGCTTCTCGTTGTCAGAAATCTGATATATTGTTATGACGACTGTTAACTAAAAAAGACCTTTGCTCGAGGCTTCTACACATGTCTAGGTGGATACTGGAATTTCTGAGATCATATATATGGAGTCATATCTCACACATCCCGGTTGATGGTCGCCTGGAATCCGTGGCTGACTATCTCGCGGCCCGATGTTAGAGAATTGAAATCTGAAGTCGGGCTGTGACTTAAATAGCTATCTTGTAGTTTCTCTTTTACCCGGGAGTTGTGTAATATGTATGGAGATAGTGGTGAATAAGTGAGTATTAATCTCATTTGTGCATGAGGACAGTAAGTGAGATGAATGGATTGATAGTTTCCGTTGATGATTCACTTTGTAACATTCCTGTAGTATAATTAGGTAGGTAGACGAGAGTGTTCCGAGTTTATATAAGTACCACGGTATCTCTAAAGATTTCTTCATAGAGCGTAGACTGGAAATTTTACTATGGACCATGGCTAGCACAAAGGTGCGGTTTCTACAAAGAAATATGACCTGTTAACGAGTTGTTCGAGGACTCTCATCATATTTGAGCTAGGTATTTCTTCCTGGAACAATAACAATGAATACTATCTTTGAAATATTTTTTATCGTCATTACTTTCTTTCTTTTGTTGTTAGTAAGCTTTTTGCCATATATTTCCCGAGTACATTTCTTTATCATCTCTCAATCTGAATGAAATATAATATTGAGAAAAAGCACTCCTAAACACGTCGTTTCAAAAGAGTTCTTAGAATTTTGGAAGAAATTATCGCCTATAATGTAACGAGTTACCACCCTAATTTTAATGAAGCAAAACTTTCCAGCAAGATCAACCCTTTTATATGACCTCACCTCAAGAAGAGATTCCAACTCTAAGGACTTCGCAACTGCTCTGGTGGATATCTCATGAGGCTCTCAAACTCCATTTTTACTCCCGATAATGTGACTCACTCACCCGCTTTCGATAAGACGACGTATATAGACGACTATTTTAGAAGTAGTATAGTGTTCCCTCAAGCAGCATAAGACAGGACGCGAAACCAGGTATGGTTGTTACATCTCTCGGGCAGATGAAATCATCTGGTTGGTAAATTTCAAACCCATTTTCCACATTCCGGGGCCATATCACAATCTATGTTGCTGCACATCATTGTCTTCAAACTCGCGTGATTGTCGTACAATCTTTCATCACTGTCAAAAATTCAACTCAACCACATATATCTTCTAGACTTCACTTCTGCAAAATAGATGAGAAATAGTATGTAAAAAGGGGGCTGTTCCCTAGCGATACCATGTCCTGGTGTCGAGGTTTCGAATGCACGAGCTAGTTTGTGAGTTTTGCTTTTGTCTGTATCATACACCTTTTCTTCGATTTCCAATTTTGAAATCAATGCCCAGAAACTTCATTACAACAAGAATGGGTCTTTATATAGGAGACTTGAAGATATCTAGCTCAGTCGCGGGAACGAATAATGTAAAATGCCGGGCAATCTTTTTTTGGCCGACTGTGGCCGTAAGATGATTTAATGACTAAGATGGGGGTTCTACAGATACTCAAGAGGCTTATTGGTTTTCCAAATCAGAGCAATTTGCGCAGATGATAAACAGTGAACTGATCAAAAGCTGTTCACCACACTTTGAAATTGGCATATGTCAAAAGAGCTACAATTGATGCACGTTTCAGGATTCTTAAACATTGACAAACAAGAATGCTTTATTGCTCGATTACAATCTTCATTGACATTAAAGCATTGCCAGACACAATTTTTGTTACTGTTGATTCAGAACACCCAATTTTAGTCCCCACTTCTTCCGAATTTCACCCAAACACGTCACTGATGTAGTCGGACAACTGTTTTAAAGGAGGACTATATTTGCATTCCACATTGTTGTCTAATTGAATAGTTGATAAGTATGATCCGGTGGGGGCAGGATACAGCAATGCATGTAATGGTCTATCGTTCAAAATCAGCGGTATCAAGGCGTCTCGATGATGTAGGATTAACACGCCCGGGTTTTGGTTCCGGTATATGCCAGAAAGATCCGAATTTTCGCCTTCTGTCAGAATTTTGAGGTCTTGGCTCACCGGAATGGCCCAGCTATGGAGTGTGAGAAAAGTATCCGTGCCTTGCTCTTGTTCTGACTCGCGATTCGATGAGCCGTCGAGAACGTCGTCGGAAGTATCCATGATAGAGTCATCATCTTTGCCTAGTTCTTTGTCGTTATCCTTAACTTTCACCGTGCGCAAAACAGCATATGCCGCAGTCCAATGGTCTGCGGCGTTGTATATAATTTCGGATCTACCCCAAACTATTTTTGCAATAAAATCTCCGTCACGAACATCTGCATTGACCAGAAACTCCTTTATGGCTGGAAAAATATCCGTCTGTAGATTTGGCCACATGATGGTAACTCTCGATGTCTTAAGATTGGCAGGCAAGAGTTCATTGATATGCTCCTTAGACCATTGCTCATCGTCCTGCCGCCACGTATTTATGTGTTCGAGCAATGTTAAAGGCGCGTACTCCTCAGCTTGAATGTTAAGATTGGCGTGGAGTTCATTCTGTTGAGGAATCTGGCACAATTCCTTGATATCAAGTCTGATATGAGGGTCGGTTGCTTTAAGCCAGGGATTAGTCAAATCTGACGTCGAAGAAGGTAGCCAGTCTGATGGTGAAGGTGGAACTGATCTCAGGTATTTATCCATTTCCAGATTATGCTCGTTAATGTCTAGCCATTCCCTAATCAAATCGAGGACCTGATGCTTCTGTCCAATTTCCAAATCTTCATATGTACTATACACTAATCTTGTGACGGCGTGAAACAGATGGAATGTGGGTTCTTCGTAGTCAATCACCAAGTTTTGTCGGATGAGATCCTCCTTTGGAAGCAGAGAGAGAAGTGCGTATATTTTGTCCCTGGGGTTGGTAGCTTTTGCTGTTTTATACCGGAGAACCAAATCCACGAATGTACCAGATTTTGAATTTGAGCGATGATTGCAAAGTTGTAGGGTACTAGAATTCATCTCGGCTTCCTGAATGGAATACTCCCGTATCTGACCCCATCTGTAAAAACTACTTGAAGCATCTTCGGCGTTCTCCAGAGCATCGGACATACCACAGTCAGCACTTTCTTCTGAGTTCAAATTTTGCCCCAACAGTCTCTGCTCAATGCACATTAACATATCAAAATTTTCCCATGAGACGCTCTTTAATCCGTAGAAAAGTGTGATGTCGCGCGCAAGAATGATTTCTTGTTTAACCCATACTCTATCAAAATATGGTATCTGATCAAACCTTGCTCGAAGTTTCTCCTTGGCGATCTTAGCTTCTTCGCCGCCATCGTTTGCTGAGGTGGGCTTTATGGCACCGATTGTGTCACCAGTACCAATACAACTTGCGACCCACAATGCCGATTCGTATATCAAACCCATGATAGCCACTTGAAAATTCTTCTCTTCATTGTTGTCTTGATTGATACATAACGAATCGATCCACAAATAATCGGTAAAGCCATGGTGTCTCATCTGCCACAGAGCATACCAACAATTGAATCGCACTCGCATCCTCTTACCATTTACAATTATTGGCATGAGTGGGACAAAATCTCCCCAAGTGTACGAAATGGCAATGTATCGTGGGTGATAAACATCATCGCAAAAGTTGTGAACCGTCAAGCTGAAGCGATAGTCATCACCATCAGGTGATGATTGCTCCAGCCGAAGCAATCTGATTTGCTTATCAGGGTGCAGGAGCGGAAGATCTGCGTAAGGAGACGACATGATGAATGATGGAGAAGTATAAGGAGAGGACTAGAGAAGGAAGCATTGATTTGAGTCACATGAAAAGCTGATGTGCCACGCCTCTCAGCCTCTTTGATATGTGGGTCTTAATGGTTTTTGGGCGATTTCTCAGATTCCCCAAGTATATCTTTGAATATATCGTATGGTGAAGGGATCTGATTGTTTCTGTATGTAAACAATGGTAAGTTCATACAATTATTTGCTTTCCCAGCCTCTTACCTCAAACACATCTTGTAAAGTCCAATAGTACCGGAATGACTGGGGCCCCAAAAGTGACAAGTTGTAGAGCAGTTCCACGTGGGGTACGGCCGGGGGTTATGTATGTAAACTAACCTGAGCGGCAGCTAGACGGATTCCATTTCGTCTTTCAATAAGGAGTATATCGGGGGAAATTCCTGAAATTGAACTATTGTAAGTTGGATCGCTTGAGCTTGAACAAAGTATAAATAAAGTAAATGGGGGAAATAACGTGCCCTTACACACCGAAATTAACCTTACCGCCTGCCAAACGCGTCGCGTCTAACGCCCAAATTTAGCACTTCAAAAACAATGCACCTCTATAGTTCAACTAGACACCGAATATAAACTGAATGAATGTTGAGAAAAATGACAAAAGATTAAGCGACATGAGATTGATTTAATTCTTTTGCAAATACACAACAACCTACCTGCCAGCCGCCAAATTCCGACCCTAACAACAGTGGTTACAGAGTATTCATGGACTGGATATTTCGAGGCTTGGAATCAGACCAGAGAAGCTGCCAGTCTTCTGCCAGTCTTCTGCCAGCTTCCCCAAAGCCCTGTCAATATCAGTTCACGAATCCGTTGCCACAATTGGTTTGATTCAAACATCCGCAACCGATACATGCCAAAATGGTCGTTCTACGCCGCTATGAACCTAAAATTGCACAGTGGGAGCTATTACCGGCATACAATCCCAACAATTTTATAAAAAGAAATCTTCTGAAATCAATGTCTGTGTACCAAGAATTGACAGAGAAGCAGAGCTTGAAGGATCCTTCGAATTATTCGTTCACTGGCCATAGCTATGCGAATTTTACATGGGCAGCTCATTATTGGATTTCGAGATCCTTTGCCATCGCTCAAGGCCGCAAACGCGGTGAAATATCGCCGTAGGCTATGTGTGATGTGTAACAGAAAGGAACAAGAAACAAGCGTTGTCGTTAATTCGAAAACAACATATCCAGTAGGATGCAATAGCGTGGAGACTACATCAGCTGAGCAATCAGCTCTTGAGACGGTTCTCCCGCAAGTTGCGGAAAGATTAGGTTGCAATCCGCTGCTCCGCTCACCACATACGATTTGACTATTCAGGCCTGATTGAATTGGTCTAGACCTACAGGCTTGTTGTAGGTAGTATTTCCGATGATATGTTGGACGCCGATCTCAGCACCATGGCTCACACTCTAGCCTTCAAATCACAACCCCAACCCCACTTACAGTCGAACACCGAACCACAATCTGAAGATACCCTTCATTTCCTCTCCCATGCCATCGACTCCATGATGAGTATCCAGAATTTGTGCTGGAGCCTGACAACAATACTATCACGTTTCCGAGCGGACTGATAGGCGATGACCTCACACCAAACCCTCTAGTAACCGCACAAAAGATTGAGAATTTTAGCGTCACCCATATTGGTTTCAAATGGCTGGTACCTGTGCTTGCGCCACGATAAAACTAAGTTGCGGAACTACTTGAGTGAATATCTTTCCTTGAATCTCGCGGTCGATGGTTCATTATCTATGTTGAGTTGGAACAATCAAAACTGGTTGTCTACTTGAAATTGAAAGAACCAAGATTGATTGTCTACTTTCAATCTAAACAATCACGACTAGTTGTCCACTTGGAATTAAACAATTAGAATTAATTGTCTAGTTGGTCTTGAAATAATCAGAGCTAATTGTCTACTCGGAATCGAAACAATGAAAGCTTGTTGTCTATATCGAATTAGGGCATTGAGAGCTTCTCTTGTTTCAACACCCCTTTTATCGACCCATCGAATAGTTGAACAAAAACTCGCAAGTCGATCCAGGAAGTCACGACTTCCCCAAAAGCTTGGTTTCGTCATCGCTGTCAGTCGAAAAGATTGACATGGTAAGATACATATTATTCATGTTCACTAGCAAGGGTTTGAGTGATGCAATATATTAGCTCTATGAAAAAATGCTGCTATTGAAAAGATCCCTAGGCTAAAAAGAAATTATGTAGAGAGTACCTAGTGGTGCCTAAATATTTCTAAGGTATGGCGGAGTGCATTACGTGAGGTGCATTCGAAGTCTCAGTAAACTCAGGCACCTGAGACATATTCACGTACAGAAATCATGTGGGAAATGTGAGATGAATATAATGGTTTAAAAAAAAAAAAAAAAAAAAAAAACGATAATCGCAAAGCTTATACTGTAATAAACGTTGAGCCCATATCCATCATCCAAGATTCCCTGCGCACGCTGGCGACTTAGTCCTATAATCCTGAGATCCCAAAACTCCTTCCCCATATCGCACCAAACCCCGAATAACATCCCACCTTGATCGTGACCATACCCATATCTTCATTCCGTGTCAAAAAATCTTATCTCATCAACTCCTGAAACCCGCACCCTTTTCCTTGTACAATACGCGTCTCATTGTCTCCAAAACTCTTCCCTTTGAGGCCTATTCGGTCCCCCAAATGCATAACCTCTGCTTTCTCTTTTATTCAAGTCCTCGTTCCCCGTCCTTGAGCCAGATACAGTCTCGGTCCTCGCAGGTCTGTACGATGTGGGTACCGCTTTGATGAATCCGTCGGGCTTTTCGTAAACTTTGTTTTTCTGATCATAATAGTTGACATAGATCAATTGTTCGTTGCTCCATTTCTCCGTCCAGGATTTCTGCATATGTTCCACCAGAAAGTTGAAATCACTTTTAGAAACAATTTGTTGATCTGATCTGACTTTTGGTTCTTGTTTCGGTGATGTGGCGGGAGTTGGAATATGAGTTGAAGCAGGCGGCGTAATGATTAGACGTTGTGAAAGTCTGATTATGATGTTGGAAGCATCTTCTTCAATGAGTTTCCAGTGCTGAAGAAGAGTACCGAAGCCAGGAAGTTGTCTAGAACCGGAGGTTTGTGTGGTCTTATTGGCGATCTCATATAGTTTTCTTTTGATATCAGATGATACTGCCTGGAGACATATGTTCATTGGTTGAATGGATGCTTCATCGCCGACAGCCATCCGGTGCCCGAAACATCGATTCAAAGTATCATATTGAACGGAGAGGGTGGTATGTGAGTGGAGGAGGGTGTCTTGAAGCTTGTCGAAATTCTCGTGCTTAGTACCTAGTCGTCGAGTTTCTCGGATCTGATGGCAAAACCCAATACAGTCTGACAATTCATTCAGAAGAGTGTCGACTTGTGTTTGGAAGGCAACTCCAGTTGGAGACATAGTTGCGGCTGTGGAAGTGTTTGATGAGCGACAGTAGTGGTAGATAATGATGAAACTAATTCCGTGACTGGATAGACGAACTAATATGCAGCCCTACTGTGGTCTGTGTCGAATGAAACAAAAACCTTTCTATAATCTGAAATGTTTGAAGAAATAAGATGAAAGGAATTGATCAATGGATGGAATCCATCTTGGTTTTAAAGTCGGATTGGATCGCACAATCCAAAACTCGGAGGCCTTCCACCACATCAAACATCAAGGGAAATGTGAGTCCAAGCCTCAGCCACACATGATAACATCCGCATTGTGAATAAACCAGGGGATACAATTGCGGGTATCCACCACTGGCTCGCCGATGACTTTCAACTGACTCAGATCCTATCCAATAGTAATGAAGCAATAGGGCTGGAAATAATCAGTAGCGATGATTGCCTAGAACCTAAAGGATAGATCATGGTGTGCATTGTGACTGGTACATCTACGTGATTTCATTTCCTAGGGAGCTAGGGTAAATGTGTACAGAATGAGGGGAAATCAAGGCGTAGAGTCATTGCGATAACCAAGCATTACTCAACACTAAGATTTTCGCAAACTTACATTGGTTGGTTCATCGAAACGAAGAGGCAGATGTCAAAAACATGCAAGCACGGCATGTCGCATAGAGCCAAAATTCGGCGCAAGGCAGATTTCGTAAATCACAAGTGCAAGCCAAGTTTTCGAAGTCGTGGAAGTAAGCAGTGGGGCTGTGATTTATTGGACGAGCCACAATCCTTCGGGAGAACGAAAATGATTGGTTGAATGGAAGAAAAATCATGTGATCTCAAAGCTACGCCTCGTTTTGAGGCTCAATATCTTGAACAATGAGCAGAAGAACATTCCAATCTCCGGTTACATCATTGAGCCTCAATTTGTAACCCGAGTCTGCTTTTTATTTTGTGCGGATGAACTGATGGAGCATGTGATGGCTGTAGGCTATGCAGTATTTCTTCCGAATATCTGTTGTGATGAAAGTGCTCGTCTCGATGAAGGGGTTTGCGTCCAACTTTGATTAAGGAAGGGAATTTTCCGGGGACCCCAATGATTCCATACCACGGATCTTGGCATGCCTCTGCGTTTCTATGTCCGGTATCTATAAGTTTTCGGTGCTGAGATGATGGGCATGAGCGTTCCCATTTCACCACGTGACAAAACCAATCTAAACGCGGTTGATTTGTCAAAAAAGATACGATTATGGAATCATATATTTTGGGCTCTACTGTTTGGTCCGAACCATGTTTTCATTACAATCTCAGCACTACAGGTGATACCCCAACTTGATCATTGAATATAGTCACGTGAAAATGGACGATTGCTTCCGTTTCACGAACTTTCGTGTTTCGGAAATGTTTGCTTTAACAAACTCAATCAGCAAAATATGAAACCGTTCTCACTTCCTCACCGGATCAAAACAAAAAGCCTTCGTCACCAGGTGGAGAGCTAACACGGACCGGCCCACAGTAGTGATCCCGACTTGGCATAGTCTCCACAGATAGATTACAGGACAGCGATCTTCCCAATAGCCACAGCTGTCGCTGATATACTTCATCGGGTACAATTGGAGGGTGGTTAAAGTCTGAAAAAGAACTATCGGGACCAATCTGCATTGCAGCCCTCGTAGTCTGAGATAATTTGGACAATAAGAAGTCTCAACGCAGAATTCAGGAGATATTTGATTAAAGGGAAGAATGAGGGGCGAGACTTTCAGATACAGTACCCGCATTATAAGCTTAATTATTTTGATACCTGTCCACAGTATCGTTGTAAGCATATGTGAATCTGTCGGACTTGCAGTTTAAAATAAAATTGATTAGTATCTTAAAAGCTGTACACTCTTTAAGAGCATTATGTTTTTTACTTTCCTCGGTAACACTTAAAAATGGCGAGGTACAAGGGCGCTTCTGTCCTCTTCTTGCTGTATATCGTGCTGATATTCTATTTATGGACAAAAACACCAGATTTGACAACGCAACGAGTTGAAGTTGCTCAGGAGGGCGAGTTCAAGGCACCAGGACCATTCATCCCACCTCCGGCCGTGAGAGCTCGACCACCAGGACCGATTCACAAACAACTTTTGAATGTCGAGAGCTCGCATGCTTCACGCCAAGTTGTCGATACCTTTCAGTACAAAAGCCTTCCACACATACCATCGTGGAACAGGCCTCCCAAGGAGCATGTTCCGGAGAGAACCCCTCTCTTCATAGGTTTCACTCGAAACTGGCCTTTACTACAGCAATGCGTTTTATCATATATTACTGCAGGGTGGCCCGCAGAGGATATATATGTTGTGGATAATACTGGTACAATGAGATCTAACTTTGCTTCTAAGCCAAAGATCACACTTCAGAACCCTTCGTATTTGAACGTCGATCGACTCAGAAACGTCTTTGGGGTAAACGTAATTTCGACGCCAACCCTTCTTACCTTTTCCCAACTTCAGAATTTCTATATTTACACAGCACTCGAAAATGACTGGGAGAATTATTTCTGGAGTCATATGGATGTGGTCGTTTTGTCCGACGAAGACTTAACCCATGCACCGCTAAATCAACAACGAAATCCTGCGACATCTCACAAGTCTCTATACCTGCGAGCTGTCGATGAACTTCGGAGGACCTCGGATCCTGATTATGCGGAAGGGTATGATGGATGGGGAATTCGCTTCTTCGAGTACGATTGGCTTGCGCTAAATAACGTACAAAGCCTTGTAAAAATGGGAGGATGGGATCCAATGATTAGCTATTACTCCTCTGATTGCGACATGTATCAGAGGCTTCAGATGGCTGGCATCTTGCTAGATACGGCCGAGGCGGGCTGGATTATGGATGTGGGAAGAACAATTGATCTAAACTTGCTCTTTCGTCGAAAATACAACCCAGATATGCCCCCCAAAACGGCAGCTGACATGAATAAATTGGCGGAAGACAAGATGGGAGGAGAAAGCTTCCAACATCTGATAAAGTTGGTTCAAGCCGAAGCAGAATGGAAAAACAATGATCCAAGCGCCAAAAATCATTGGCAACGAAGGCAGTTAGGAGGCCAAGGAGAGCCATTTCATCGCGATCCGCGGGGTTTCGAACAAGCACTTGAGATATTGATCCGAAGTGGGGATGAGATATATTCAGAAAAATGGGGGCACATAGGTTGCGATCTTAAAGAATCTGGATTGCAATTAGAGGATGCTTGGATGGTTGAACATGATTGGGAGTAACAATTCGGTTGGGAAATATTCACTTCACTATCAATTATTCATCTGATGGTATCTACTGTAGTGTCATTTATTTTGTTATTGGGTTTCATTATACGGTGAATGAGACACGGGATTTATTACTATCCATCCTTTCATCGTTTCTTCTCCATTCACGTCTTTCAAAATCGGTTATGTGATTGGCAATTTTCTTCAGAGGATTCCAGTCTATCACCACGTCTGAAGTCTGCAGTTTTATTGCCCGCTTCCCAAAAAACAATTTAAGTCAAATAGCAGAGCCAGATCCAAAATATAAGCCGAAAGCTTTTTAATCCAGGCTTCTCTCAATACTCCATTCTGATCCTCACCCTCCATGGATTCTGATTCTTCTAGCCCGACTTCGGGCATCACATTTAATAATGCGCCATTTCGTGAATCTTTTTGCGATCCCTATCTCGATGCACTCGTGGAATGTTATAAAGACGGCAACAATTCCAGGCTAGATGAGAGCCATACCAATAGTGTTGGAAATGTTGGTACAGAGAATTTTGATCCCCCAGATCATGACTTTATCCATGAAGACATTGTTTCCGACAACTCTTTTATAACTACCCGGTCCTCAACCAAATCTTCTACCTACATGTACGAACAAGAACCTTTTGATACATACCGCACTGAAGTCAATTAGTTGTGTATTGATATAGGCCTTGGCGAACCATCAACTATAGAGCATATGGATGGAGGAAGTTACAATCGGGTGACTGGCTTGTCATTCCAAAGTGACTCTGAAATTCAGCGACGTATTCTACGGATCCCGCGAGCATGGGATGCCAAATGGTCGAAACAGACTGATATCCAAGCCCAGGCCGAAATAATCATGTGGCTTCAGCGGTTCGCATTCCTTCGTGTACCTAAGGTTTTAGACATCGATACAACCACTGCAAATTCTCTTAAATCAACATTTGTGTTACAAGAGAGGATTCAAGGAATACCTCTGGACGATTTGTTCTTCGAGATTCCTGCGCAGCTTGCCATGTCTACGAGACTTGAAGTTGTAAGGACTGTTGCAGAGTTCATAATCAAATTAGAAAGAATCACTCTAGATAAGCCGGGAAGACTGGTTGGTACCCATGCTGTACCATGGACTTCAACTTCCATTGCTTCTTCCACGCCACGAATCGAATTCGCTGGCTTCTCTCCGCGTTTCATGGAGACCGCACCTCCTCTTGAGAAGCAGAACTTGCCGTCATTACTCTCCAATACGATAAAATACCACCAGATTAACAGAACTGAAGATGATGCAGTGTGGGAAATGTTGCTAGTTGTTTTGGGGGAGATGGCGGCGAGACACTTTTTCAAATCATCTGACTCAATCAACGTTTTATGGCATTGGGATCTCGAGCCTCGACATATCTTCGTCGAAAAGTGGGAATCTGGTCAATGGGAAGTTAGCGGAGTCATTGATTGAGATGATGTAAAGTCCATGCCGTTAGTTCTGACTAGAGCTCCCAGGTCCTGGCTCTGGTTCTACGAGGAGCGTTTCGAATACTGTAATAACGTTACATATCCGTGGGACGGTGACTATGACACACCTCTAGAAACACCCCTCAATGAGGATGTAACGATTGTTAAAGAGTATTTTGACCGGATAATGCAGGAGGCGGACCCGACGTATATGGATGATACATATGGCAGTGGTTTTTGGATCCGTCGACTCGCTAGATTTGCAAGGGATGGAATTTATAGTCCCTGGGATTTTAGAAGATATGAAAAATTTATCGAGGACTGGAATAATTATATTCGGAATGTGGGTTCGATTTATGGGGAAAATTTGTATCATATATTGCATGAAGATAGTACGCATCTTTAGATAGAGTGTATCACTTCTCTTGCCTCTCTCAGGAGTCTGTCTCGCTGTGTATCTTCTTCTCTCAGATAGAAATTCAGTTTGGAAGAATCATATGTAAGGTGGATGACAAAATCTATCAATTGCTAAAATGTACACTGTTCCCAAGAGTGGCGAGCCTATATCTATATTGGTTCTAGTAGAACACTCTCCTTACAAATTAAATTTTGTCCTACAAGCTTCTCACTCAGCGCCCACAAGCGCTCTGCATACTCTGGATTGGTGGTGTATTCGGCTGTTTCAGCAACTTGACAATCGGCAAGGTAGACACCGGAGTGATCTGTGAAATATTCAAGTATTAGCATTTAGAAGGTATAGTTATTTTAGAAAGTAGGGATGTATCTACCTTTCAAAGCTGGATCAAGAGCCGCAACTAATGTTGTTGATGTGCCTACTTCTAAACTCTTCCAAGGCAATGGACCATCCATATTTATGTATCCTTGATTCTCTTGTCAGTAAAACTTGGACCGTGATGAATGATGGAATTCGAAGTCTGAATTACCTCTTGACACGAAACGTTCGATCATGGGACCATAATCTTTCTCTGGGACCATATCTCTTGCCAAATTCGTGCCGATCAAGCCAGGGTGTACAGCAAATGCCTGCACTCCCTTGCTCTTCAATCTCTTTGCCAACTCAACAGTGAATAGAATATTTGCTGCTTTACTTTGGCCATATCCTGACCATCTGTCATAGTCTTTCCCATTGTTGAAATTATAGTCATCGAATCTAACTTCGCCTAATGACCATCCTATACTGGACAGATTGACAATTCGCGCTCCTTCAGACGTAGCAGCAACAATAGCTGGCATGAGCAGGTTTGTCAGAAGGAAATGCCCAACATGGTTTGCACCAAATTGGAGCTCGACGCCTTCGGGCGTAGTGCAGTATTCGGCTGGCGCCATGACACCCGCATTGTTGATAAGAGTGTGGATCTTGGGAGTGGTGGCCAGAATGAATTCAGCTGCAGTTCTGATGGATGAATAATTTCCAAGATCACAATGAACAAACTTCACTGTTGTGCTTGGAGAAATCGCTTTCACTGATTCCACGGTGGCTGTGGCTTTAGATTCATCACGTCCGAGGAGGAGAATAGTTGCTGGCTTAGATGCAGCAAGTAGCAAAGCTGTTTGTGCCCCCAGTCCGCCTGGTGTTGGGCCGGTAATAACAACTAAGAATGTTCAGAGCAAGTTCATGTGTAAGGGAGAATGGGATGAACTTACATGTCTTGTCAGCGACAGACTTTGGGAATGAAGCAACGACTTCAGCGCCATTTGTCTCTTGACCGAATTGCTTTTGACTGGCCATTTTGCTGTTTGTATTGAATCGCGATAGAGAATTATCGAAAAATATGTTGGTAGGTTGATTGTGATGTTGATGTTGATGATATGTTGTTGATGAGTAGAAACTTTCTGGTGATCGAGAAATGCAGTCTTTATATACATAGTTTTCATTGCTCTTGAGCTCTACCACAGCTCCTTTCCAATCCACAATTCTCTGGGTCCCAAGCCATCGGCGAAGGGTAGTTAGTTCTCCATCCACAGCATTTGCTTGACACCATCGATGTCACTGCCAAATTTTTGCATTGATGGACTGTATCAATTGAATAGAGTCCGAAATGCTTACCAATATCTAAGTGAGGATACATGTAGTTCGGCCGAAGCTCATATTTTAGTATCCACTGAGTAGCAGTAATTCCGAAATAGACTTTTAGTAACCGGATTAATGAGCCAGAAGTTTGCTTTCTGACGGAGTTATAGCATGCGGCTATTGCGTCCGCGAGCGGCCGTTAGACCGCGTCGGATGTAAGTTCAATTTTTGATCGCCAAATCCGATGTTCACATACCTCCTTCGTTGAGGACATGATTGATACAATTTCCGGCGAGCTTCATTCCGGTCTTGCGATCTTATGCAGCCAAAAATAGATGTCATGGGTTCATATATTCAATTATCTCCATTTTGGAGTACCAATTTTAACTCTTGGCGATGTCAATGCTGCGCCAAACGGGTTTATGAATTCAAGTCGAATTCCGAGATGTTAAGAAATTGTTAAGGTCTCCTCTTTTTTGCTTGGAAAGTGAGATGGTGTAGTAAAACACTCCAAGTTCTTGGTTCTTTGGGGTTTAAATCAAGCAACCTCCCCCCGCACTAAAATATAAAATCCACCGCGGTTTTCTCATCTTCTTCAAAATGGCGTTTGCACTCCGACTACTATACTCCCAGTTTATCGTCAAGGTGCCTCCATCAACCACTTCTTTCGAAGGCAAGACCATCATAATCACCGGTGGAAATACAGGTCTAGGCTTTGAAGCAGCGAAGTACTACCTCAAACTCAAAGCATCCAGAGTCATTCTTGCTTGTCGCTCTCTCGAGAAAGCAGATAAAGCCAAGCTCGAGCTGGAACAGAATTTCGCTATAAGAGGAGATATCGTAGAAACATGGCAGGTTGATTTATCTTCCTACGCATCTGTCATTCAGTTTTATGAGAAGGCAAGAATCCTACCGCGTTTGGATGTTATGCTCCTGAACGCGGGAATTATGGCCAAAGAATATCGTGTAGCGGAGGACAATGAGTCAACTATCACAGTTAATGTTATCTCGACTTTCTTGATGGCATTTTTATTGATGTCCAAATTGAAGGAGACTGCAAACTTTTTCGGTACAACACCATATATGACGATTGTGTCCTCCGACCTGCACTTCCTTAGTGATTTCTCGGAATGGAAAACTAATGATATATTCGCATCTTTGAATGACAAAAAAACCGCTCGTATGAATGATAGGTACATACATCATCATCTTCATTAATGCCACCCAGCTAAAAATTGCATAGATACAACTTGTCAAAACTCATGGAGATCCTCGTCGTCCGTCATTTTGTATCTCTATACGGGCCAAATTACCCTGTTGTCTTCAACACCGTGCATCCAGGTTGGTGTCAATCGAATCTTTCAAACGAAATTGCCACTACTTTTTTAAAGAAGCTGGAGAATTTTATGGGAAGGACAACCGAAGAAGGGGCGAGAAGTTTGGTATTTGCCACTATATTTGGCGGAGAATCCCACGGAAAATATGTTGGAAACGGGGGACTTTTATCGTGAGTTCTTCACCCCTTCAAGAAATTGACATGTATAAAATCGCCCCTTACAAAATAATAAAGGGAATCATGTTTTGTAACAAGTAAAGACGGTGCTGCAGCTGGCGAGAAACTGTGGACTCAGTTGTCCAGCAAATTGGAGAAGATTCGCCCAAACGTTATGCAGGGATTCTAGGGCGTCTTTCGATTTTCTCTCGAGGTCTTTTTGCGATAATTTATAATTCCTAATTTAAACATACTTGCCATTATATACCATACAAACATTAGTCTCAAAATTGGTAATTTAACATTGCTGTCGTCCCTTCATCCTCGCCTAACTCCGACCAACATACATAGGTAGGTTACTGTGCCACAGTTGGCTGGTGGCTGAGACTCCACACGTAAGCTAATCCCCAACACCAACATTTCATTTTCCAATTCCTTCCTACCAACATCAACAACATCACCGCCTTCATCCTTAAACATTTACAACAATTGTAATGTCTTGAAAATCATCTCATGATTTGAGTCAATAACTCTTTGTGATTTTACAGAGCGCACAAGGTATCGATGCGAGGCTACGACATTCCAAAGTTGGAAGATTCCAGGGTCGCGGTCGCGGTTGGTTGATCGGCCGTGGTCGTTGGAGTTGGGATTGGCCTTTAGTGAGGATGGTAAATTTAGGCACGAATTGAGAGACCGCCAGAGACACCGAGTTGATTCAAGTGAGTCAATGAAGATGTATCTTCGGATTCTGATTTTGATGGACTGTGCGCCGGGAAAGTTACCCGTGAGATGATTTCTTTGATGATGTTGAAATGTTTCTATAGTGTAGTAAGTATAGGGTACATGGCTTGAATAAATGGAGTATTGTTTAGAAAGGTATGAAAGAAAGCCATTGAGACTTCAACATGTAGACAATAAGAAAAGAATTGTTCTTCGGTCTTGGTGCACCTCGTAATTCTAGGCCGTCGCTGTCTCTGATATTGCTTTGATATTTTTTGATACTTTCGCGATGGCGTACAAAGTCGAATGAAATAGGATGGTTGTATATAATCAATTGGGTATTTCTCACCAGGCAAAGTCATTCCGCTCGATATCTCTGGCAGATTAGCATTTTATATCTTGTCCCACACTCTTTTGTCTTTCCAATATCCCAAGAATATTAATATAGATCTATTCAAGATGAGCAATAGACATGGACTTGCTGTGCAGATACATGAGACCGGAGTTGGATGTATTTTGTGGCTCCCACCCTACCATCTTTCAGATGGAGAGAGACCCTGCTGTCAACTCCACAATGGAAAACACACTATGGACATTGCCGAATTCGACCGCCCCATAGTCGTCCTCAACGTCTCTAAGCGCAGTGACCCAAACCCCTTGATTCAACTTATCACAGTGAGTTTCCCTAGGAAAACAAAATTCTACATTGTTCGTTAAAGATAGCTTAGTTGACTTCATATTGTGGTCGTCATGACTCTTACATTGAGGAACGAACCACGAACGGAAGCTCCATTCCTCTTGGGTATGGTAGCCGCTCTTAATCTGAACCACGCTACTGGCTTGAGAATGGTTAAAATCTGCGTCCTATAAATAGTTTCCGGATCAGGCATGCATTCGAGCTCAACTTGTCAAGATTTGATGCGTACAATTGGGGACAAGCAAGACCTGGTGATTACCGACTTACTCGCCGATCTTATTTACATCTGATGAAAAGATTGGGTTCTCATGCCAACACTTTTCATCCTACCTCGCGTATCAATAATAGATTGCTACAAGCACCATCGCCAGTTCCACCACCACCCACTCAACAACTACAAACCGTGAATCGACGTCGTGAGAGTAAGCTGCATGATACATTCCTTTGAAGTAGATGTACTAATATAATGCAGACAATCTCTATGCTTCCCTAGAGCCAGAAGAATGTTGTCCATGAATCGACAGAGGAATGAGGAGGAAAGATCACGGTCCAGGACCAAGTTGTTGGAATATTGCGTGTTGAATTCGAGAATCATTATGGGTATTTGCTGCAGGCAGTGAATACTATTTCATGTACAAATTACGATTACTGCATTGCGAAAGTATAACTTATCGTGTCCCTGATAATTTACATGCGAATGTTCAGATTGTTCAGCCCGGGATGCTCCGTGTCATATCAATATTTCTTCTTAATGTGAGAATCGTATAAGGTTTCAATGAAACATTACAAAGTTCGAGTTCTACAATTTTAGAGTTGATTTTTGATTTCGGGCGGAGATGGATTGACAACGAGGATACAGAAGAAGAAAGAAACGAATGGAGGTTTCCGGTACCCAATTGACGAAAGTTGATGCGTCGAAGTCGAGTAATTTCGGATTCTGAAGTCGTGGTCTGGACAAAGTGTATTGTTTTGCCAAGATATTCTGTGTTAGATCTATGAAAGGTGTTTCAAATATCTTTAGGGCGCGCGAGAAGATGCACATATCGACGTTTGATGAGCGCAATAATTAATATGACATTGTAAAGAAAGATTATTCTGAAGTCTTGAAACGATTGTTAAGGCAATGTCCTCTCGTTTCATGAAAGCCACAGCTTCAGAAAATGGATGATTCGAACTACAGGAAACAATCAGAACCGTCTGTCCCATCTAGTGATAAATATTCGCGATTAGGTATGTGAAGATTCTCGGTGATTATTTTGTGTTTCAAATGTTTGGTGGAGTACGATGCAGCCATGATAAATAGGTTATGAATACTTTAAGTCTTCATGACGATATGATAGCAAAAAATCCGGATATCTCCACCAGATTGCACCTTCAACCGCCTTTCTCACCTATTTTTCATTTTATTTCCTTTTCACGTCTCCGATACACTTATCTTTCTTTACAGAAAGTTGACCTTCTCCAACTTTCACTCGCCAGATTCCACGTTGTTATGGTACCAGAGACCGCCTTAAAGAAGCATGAGCTTGGTGCAGGCTGCATTGTGAAATTGCGCAAAAAGAAAGCTGAGAATACTTGTGAAGGAATTTGTTCGGAGAATCGTTGCCCGAATTTCTGCACGCAGTGTCTAAATGGGTGTGATGATGCCGCAAAGCATTGCAAACTGGAGAAGGGATCCTATGGACATCCAGCTCTGGTCTTAGGTGTAAGAGAGAGGCATAATATAACTTATGTTACCTTTGTAATTGTGAGCTCAAGACTTCTTCATATCTCATTAAACCTCTATATACTAACTTAGATCAAAGATTTCAGCTCTGGGAAGCGACTTCGGTACCTTTCAGGAATTCTTGAACAAACGCGGGGATTCTGGAGTACTCACCCCTTGCGCCTTTGGCCCAAAATGTCGCTGGCGACCCGAAGAAAATAGTTATGGATTAAAATATGCCGTCGAGCCCAGTGGGATAAATTTTACAAAGCGTTGTTACCTCCAACTTCAGCACAGGTACACTCTCAAAATTGACTCTTTCGTCACGTTCAGGCCTAAGAATCATCCCGGCACTAAGAATGCTTATGGTTTGAGATTCACCGAAGATTCTTATAGCAAGATTATGAAGAGAATTGGGTTGGAGAAAGAAAAATTTGTTCCAACTAATGATCTAAAAAGAGGAAGGGGAGGTGCTACAGGAACTACAGCCACTCTTGATACAGGGTCATTGCCTTCAGTCGATATTGACAAGCGTCCTATCGTACTTGAAAAATCATATCCGTACTAGCTCAAAGACGGTAGTCTTTCAGAGAATAGTTCTAGCTTTTACATCTGATCAGCATCCACTCCAGGCCCGACACCAGTACTTGTTCCGATACGGTTGAACTTACTTGAGATACAAGAGCCATATTGAGCTTCAATAGCGTCCATGAAGCGATCGGATATTTGAGCTCAAGAATGGATCATATCACCGTTTCGGTACCCATTTTCTCTTTGTCAAAAATCGTCAGTCTGAGATAAGTTAACTACGTATGCTCATATTAGTCCAAGTACAACATCTGAATGGTTTCACACTATCGCCTTTTTTTGGAAACAAAAAATCCAATAGTCAGAATTTTGATAGTCTACGTGGTAATCGTATCAGATAAATCGTGGGTGAAGAATATCATGGTGATATTCCTCACCGGAATTATGGCTTTGATCAATACTGAAAGCTGTCAGTGAATTAGCTCTATCATCGAAGGAATTGGTGTAGATTTATTTCAAAAAAGATACTGCCTTGATACTTCGATTTACTTGCCGCTGGCTCCCATTTTTTGAAATTAATAGAAATATCATTCAAACAAATTTTTAATACATGGTTGAAAAGTTTTAGTGAAGAGCTTTTGCTCGAACGTGTCGAAATGAATAGTATTAATTGTACAATTAGAACTGAATAATCGATTTGTTTGATGTTTCTGATCGGCAATGGCAACCCTATTGATTTTAACTTCGAAATTGGAAATCGAGCTTACTTGGCTGTTGATAGTACTGACCAAACGTACTACCAAGTCTTTCTTTCGTCCGCATTACTCATGTTTCATGTCTTTTTTGATAGCCTCAAGGCCGGCCTATGGAGATAATTTGTCGCCTAAATTAGCGAAATTGACAGGCACCATTTGAGAGAGCTAGGAAGTTTCTTCCGAAGATGTTTTGGGTTGAAAATAATAACTCGTCATTGATCAAAATATTTTGCCTCTCGTCATTTTTTGGCCATTCAGGTCTACTGGCCTTGCGCCCAGCCTTATTTCTACAGTCAGAAGTTTATGACCACATCCCAGCCTCGCCGTTGCTATGACCTGAGATGACCTTAAGCGCCGACTCCCTCCAACCTAGCAAGCGGCATCCAACCAATCGATCTACTTCCGCGAAATTGTTTTGTATGCGTGATCAAAAAAACGTTGTGTTGGTTCGGTCTGTCCATGAGATCTCGGGGTAAAACATTTCATCGCTCCTGCAAACACGGGGCTGAGGGGAAGGATTCGTTTTGTCTTGGTTGGGTTTGCTAACGATTGACAGGCATTGATGAGATAAAAAGTGCTTATACTCTTACAAACTGTTTGATTTAATGTGCACCTACTAATAACAGGTTGTCATCAAATCATCGAACTATATCATTCTTTACAATCCCGCCCACATTCCAAAAGGTAACTGGACACCAGTGAGTCGCAATATTTCTTTGTCGTCGTTCTTTCCTTATCACCTGCAATGGCCATCGCGAATCCGCGCGAGTTGAAGTCTACAAAACCCCTTACTCCTCCACCAAGTGACGAGAATTTTCCTCGACCAAAAGTACGATCGGGTGATCTATGTGTTGGGTGCATTGTCTGGTTACCTTCAGAGGGTTTCGATAAGAGCATAAAATGCTGCAAAAGGAATTGTTGTGGAAAGGGACTTGGAGAAGATGGATACAACAATCCAGTTGTCGTTCTCAAAATTAGACAGAGAAAAGGCTCAAGTATACGCGGCGATTTAATTTGCTACGTTGCTACCGTACGTTACAATCAATCCCCCTATCAAATATGTATTGACCAGCCCAGATTACCACTTTCAGTGATATGAATTTGGAAAACTATCTGTCAAAATGTCCACACAACTCTGAATTCCAGCAATCATTACCTATTAGTCCGATAGATCAGGATAGCTGCGTCGAAAATACACCCTCATGGCTTCTTCGCCTGCAAAAGGGAGCGCTCAAGAAACAATCCTACATTAATCTTGCTCACATTTTCAAGGTGCCTTCCAGCAGCCTCTCCACGTTTGGCTTCCGAAATCATCGAGCTTATAAACTTCGACTCTCAGCCACAAGTTATAACAGCCTAATGGTGGAAATGAGTCTTCGAAATGAGCCCTACGAAGAAACTGCTTCGCTTTACAAGACCGCGCGAGCACGTCTCGAAGCACTTGCTTCCCAAAACAGGCAAATTCCAACTCTAATATCAAAAACAGTACAGGTATCATTTACCCTTCAAAATGAAATAGATATGGAGAAGAAGAAATACCCCACTACTCCCTTCCCAGTTGCTGCACCCGATTGCCCTCATGCTAAAACTGCCCCAACATCTCCTCTTCTCCCGTTAGGACAACGAAGAAATGTCAGGTTTACCCTGAATGAAATACCTAAATCGAAGAGCCTTCTCAAAGTTCCACGAGTGGCTGGTTATGGGACGGTCAATAGCCAACAACTACTTACTCCATATCCGATTCAGCCGCCTACTCCATTGACGGCTCGATATCATTCTTTCAGACCGTTTGTTGATCATGGATGGAAACATGTTGCTTTGAGATTATGCGTAGGGTGTTTAGGCCTTGGGACAGTATTTGGAGCTTTCAAGATGTTGTGGTCGGGAAAGGTTTTCCCTGTTAATTTTTGATGGGGCTTTTATGACATTTGGTGGTTTTTATGGATGGCGCATATTTTGAGTGAGTTTAGGGGTGGAGTTTGATAAGCATTGAAAGGAGTACATGGATTTCTGCCTGTGATTTTAAATGTACGATATATTTGGAAAGACGCTGCGAACACCCACTTGTGATATATGATAGAAGACGAAGTGATTTATTATTTGACTTCTCCACTCGTCGCCCAAGGTATCCATTCATTAAGAGAAAGTGACGTCGACAAATTGCAGCATTCGCATCTAAATATAACTATGGTGCGATCTTGACCAACCTACTGCACCCCTTCTGATTGCGTCAATACCATGACATAGAAACAATTGCGAAAGGTCCATTCCGTTAGTTCTATCAAGTAATATACACGAGTATGTTGAGTGGCCTATTCTCACGTCAAAGGTGCATATGTGCATACCTAATTTTTGCAATTGTGGGACAGGGGCTGAGATATTCTTTAGATTATGCAAGATAATTTTGGATTGTCATTAACTGAACAGATATTGAATTCGAAGCTTGCGCATGGGGCTGACAGTGATATTTCTCGTTCAAATGATTCATTACAGTGTTGGATCAACGTAAGTCCCACGTGGGAAAGTCCTTATCATCGAGTCGATTACATTTCCCGAGCATCAAAAGTGGAATCTTCTGCGAACATCTCAGAGGGCTGCCATGGACGAGTCCGTTCACCTTCCTCCACGACTCCATTGAGCGGTCTCCACACTAAAAAATAGAGTTGTCAGAATCTTAACATTTGTAAAAGGCCTCCCTGGACGTTGGGGGGTCTTAGATCTATAAGCCGATCGATTAAACTTACTTGCATACTACGGAGGCATTTTGAGTTCATGAGCAAGCTTGTTCCACAAATCTAGTTTTTGTGAAGGAATGAACAAATTGAGCTTCATCACAACTCGATATCCCCACTTCTCGTACAAGCGCCTACCGAGCTCATTAGCTTCAATGAAACCTTCTATTCCCATTTCATCGATCCTAGTATTGGCCCATTCCATCATCAGTCCACCAACACCACGAGACCTGTGATCTGGGTGTACGACCATCATGTATAGTCCTGGATAGCAGGCTGTTAAAAGTAACTCTTAAGATTTCATGGTACTATAACAACTCACCAGCATTTCTACCATGCATCCACAAGCTTCTTGGCGTCATGGAATGCCTTATCATCTCTTCGCAAAACTCCCTCGCCTCTCCCTCTGGCTACCAGTATACGCTGGGCTTCGGAATACCATCTGGAAATGGATTTCCATCATGCCATTTCCATAGACAGCCACCGACAATTTGCAAGCTTTCTCTTTCTTCGACAAATATCCAGTTGTTGGTCGCAGAATTCGCGGCCAGATGCTCTTTCAACAATCGATCTTTTGATGCAGCAACTCCTGCAGCTCGTTCTTCCAATGAGTAGCCGGCTACAGGAAAGAAGATAGAGCTTAATGGCATGTATGGAGAATATTGAGCTCTAAAGATAACATCAACTACCACGTCGAGCTGCTCCCTCTTTTGGAGTTTCCTCACTGTGTAATTTGACATTATCTATGGTTAAGATACAATCAAAAGAAAGAATTAAAAGGCAATCGAAAACAAGAGGTGGGTGTGTCTTACAGCTAAAGGAAACATAATCTTGAGAAAGGTGTATCTATTCTTATCTATTACTTTAACGGGTTCATAGGATTTATTTTCCAGTCCACCCTAAGCCCTGTAATCTTTCGTCTGTGCCGCCCCCGCAGTAAAACAGTTTCATGCACGCCAAAAGAAGCCATTTTATCAAGGTCATTATCACTCAGTACATACCCTTAGTGTCAAAATCCATGCACCTATCATATCTATCAAACGACGGCATACACAGCTAGCCAATTCAATTGCAATACTGGAGATATCATAATTGCACAATGTAGAGAAATCATATGACAATGAGACTTATGGAGACGCCCTGTTACTTCTTGCGTATGCTTTCATTCAACTTTCCATCCGAGGCAGAAGTAGTACTACCTTCCATCTTTGATTGCGAGATACTTATCAAAATCATAGATAGCATTAGACTGTCGATTCTTTCAAATTGGGCGATCATTTACGCCGCTTTTGACCCCAATGTGATTGAATGGGCTGGCCAATGCCCGTATGAAATGATATCTCCGGCTCTAGTATATATTTGCGTCACAATTCAAATGAAATTTCAGCTTTACGTATCAATAATACTACCATAATCTTTCTATTTGCTGGACTTCTTGAAAAGTTTGGGTATTTCTCTTGCTGGGTAGATGCCTGGTAGAGGAAATGAACTATAAGAATTCGGCAATCTCAAGTTGGCCCAAGGACAAGGAGATTATGTGCAAAGCTCTGAATACAGTAATTCGTATCCTTCCTGATGAAGACTCACTTGATCATTGGTGCTTATCCCCTTGTTCGTTCTTATTTGCGCCGCAGACATGCAGAACGATGTGGGGCTACAAGGTGGCAGCCGGCACTTGAGTCTTGTCACTAATACATTATTGCGGACAAGGCGATGTTCCGCTTCTTTCTTCTAACTTGGAGATCATAAAGTTTTGGCCCAGTTCTGCATTATGAGAGAAGAAGAGAAGAAGAGAAGAAACCTGATTATTTGACTAACACAAGCGTTGGTACTACCATTACAATACCAGCAGTGCCAACCCCTGAAGCCACACTACTATCTAGCATCCTCGAAGCTAATGTTGACTATGAAGGACCCTACGATGTTTCCAACCCAAGAAATTGGTCGAAAGCTTATAAATGGAGTCTAATGCTTATAATTAGTGCGCTTTTTATGACAACGTAAACTTAATCAACTCAACATTCACCCTGCCATTACTTTTACTGACAAATAATCTAGAAACTCACTATACTCATTTGTGCTCCTGCCATACCACAAATACTGGAAGAGTTTCACTCTGTCAATGTACTTGACGCCACCCTTATCCTAACAATATGAAACCTAAGAGCTGCTGTTGGCTGTCTATTTATGGCCCCCCTAAGTGAGATGTACGGACGTAGACCAGTCTATAACTCGGCAAACCTCTTGCTTCTCTGTATAATAGCAGAAAAGCAAAGCAAGAATGTTGCCAAAGTTATTGTTTTCGATGTCTCGATGGAGTCAGTACGGCCACGACGGCTCTCAACCCAACGATTCTGGGGGATATCAGGAATTTTTCGCGGTTCCGCCATGTCCGCAATGACTATGTTTCGCAATATAATGCCCACCATTTTACCGCTGGCTAGACCACCGTTATATTTGTCCCTAGGTTCAGGTTGAGGAAACTCTGCTCTAGCTATTACTGCTTGATCTTTTGCTCCTCTGCCTTTTATTTTGCTTAGGTACGGAGAACTTATCCGGAGCAGATCACGACCTGAAGATTGGATGTGACGCCCGAGCTTAGCAACCAAAGTCTGCAATGAACATAGTGGTAGCTGTATCCAGGATTCTTCCTAAAAGAAAAAGGAAGTTCGTACGAAGAAAACCTCACCATTAGGGGGGAAGGCGTGTTTGTGTATGAGTATTATCAGTCGTCAATGACGGGTGTTTGTCTTGGGAGGAACGTTTCTTAGTTATTGTATGATGCTTAATTTAGTACTTTTGAAATGCTGTTATCTAAAAACTTCAGTTGATACAAGAATCCATTTTGCTAAAGCGCACTTGGCTATGCTGAGATATAGTTGGAAGATTGCTGCATGAAAGTCGAACTCTACTCTCACTTTACATGACTGTCAGGTGATAATAATCGTGGTATCTCCATAGGAAAATATTCATATACTTCTACTAAAGCTTGAAACTGAGATCGCAAATATGAGAATGCGTGAAGCTTCTCGATCAACAATTAGTCAGTAGACAATCAAGCCGAGATAAACCCAAAGGTACCAATGAAGGCATATTTCATTTTCAATACCTAGGATAAGGCCAAACAGGGCTACCTAATGCATATATTTTATACAGTAAAAAGCTATATCAATAGTCAAAGTTAGAAGAAATAAACAGCTCTTGATATCTTTGGTAGGGACCCCATGTATCGATGCCATTTTAGAAACTGGCCAATCTTATTCGTTCAATTTAGAGGCTGAACTTTGTACCGCCATTTTTGTTAAAAAAACAATACTGAAAACTACTGCACCTATCCCGTATAGCTCCGAGTCTCTAAGCCGCTTGCATCTAGTTGAATTCTCTGTTTCAAATGAGTCCGGGCCACTGACGCGGTCGAGCCGATAGATTGAAATCTACAGGCTTCCCAATATTTCGGTATAGTGTCTTACCAAGAATCCGTAAAACAAAGGGTTGAAGTTCCGAATACTAAAGTTTTTCCGATCTGAATTGTATGTGCCACATGCTCCAGCTCGATATATCAGTAGTCCCAATCATGCGGGTGTATTGTAAAGGTTTGTTGACTAGACCAGCTGCTCCGCTTGAATTGGCAGATGACTTTAGAGCAATCAACTACAGAAAATTATATAGTATCTCTTCAATTGCAGTTCGACTGGAATATAGTTTTTGAGCTAGCTAAGAGCATTGAAAGTCTCTTATTGGCAAGTATAGCATTCTTGGCGAGAAATTCACTGATAAATGTTCGCTAACGTCCCTAGTGGCGGTTTGTAGTGGGGAAAGATCTGTGTATTGAAACAAGCATTCTCGGTTATTGATCTTTTACAGGTGAATCTCTCGCTTAGCCAGTCTAAGTATGAAATTCTGACAATTCCATTCCCCTGCCAATGGTGAAAATAGTAAATATATGACATTACATTTATCAGACTAGGGTTTCTTTTCCGAAATGACTCCACGAAGTTAGGGTGGGACAATAAGCGAAAGGATAGTCTGAGATGCATAAGCAATTTGATGAGCTGCAGTGAAATTGTAGATTGGAAAGTAGATCGAGTGAATGTCTTTATTGAAAGATAAACTTTTAAGAACCATGGGCGCTCCCTGAGTTGGTTGAAAGAGCAGTTGAAAGATCTACACGAGCCAACAAGCCTTCCTGCCGACAAAGGAGTAGCAGAAGGCACATTCATCTTTATAGTCCTTATATATAGCAAACAATCATCTCTTTGACCAATAGCCTAAACTCCTTGTCTAATAGTCGGACTTCCTCAGTCCTTTCTAAGAACCAAAAATCTAGAGGTATGTTTAAAGTGAAGGGTTCGCTAAATGACCACAAAAACAATAACAATTAATATTCACTTAATCTCGTTTGTACAGCAGCTAGCCACTGTAGCGAGTTGACGATGTTTATTCACTACGGCAGGGTCCTTTCGGTGACGCTAAGCAGTTTCTCATCTTTAAAGTCATCGACTTCTCCGACTTTCCAACAACCACTTTCAAATCATCTTCTTGACAGTTTCGATCAATGTCAGAATTGTAAAGATCTTGAAGCTCTTTTGTTACTTCAAATCTTAGTGAAAATCCTCCTTCTTGGACAATTCATCGTTTTATTTCTTACCCAGCTCTTTGATCTTCCAATATATCAAGATGTCTGGTCAAGAGAATAATGCTTCCAACACTCGGGCTGACGGTAATGGAGAAAACCCGTCGCCCATGATTCCCTACTCTCCGAACTCTCAGCCTCAGAATAGTTTCCCTAGCTACAATATGCAATATTCGCAAGGCATGGCTGTTCCCCCCTCTCCTGGACTTGGTCAAATGTACACCCCTGTCCGCACGTCATATCGAAATGGGTACTATTTCGGTAACAATTCATACGATCAAGCAGTGACAGTCTCTTCACAGCAGGGATATAGTCAATCGCCCATCTCCCTCCGTTTCCAGCAACATAATGGTGCTTATGCAAATCATCCGCAACACTACCAAGGCGCAAATGCTCCTCAGAACAATGCATTTGCTCGGGCAAGCAGTCCGCTAAGTCCATTTGCTCCTGTGCCACAGTTCTGTAACGCGCCGCAGAGATATACACCGTCCAACAATGGCTTCCGCTCACCTGTAGCAGGTACTGCTAGACAACAAGCAATAGCTCAATACAATAGTCCTTTGCATGTGACCACACCAGTTGCGCCGAATTCCTCTGGACGTACTTTGATGCCGCCCTATAGTCAATATCTATCAACTCCCATAATTGGCAATAGGTCGGATCAGAACTGGACAAATTCTCAAGTCCCACAAGCACCGCAATGGAGGGCCAAAGGTTCTTCATTACCACGATCAACACCAGCAGGCAAGTCTGACGGTAGTGGCAGTGCCACTCCTGAAGCCGAAATCATTGCCATTCAACGAAAGCCAGCCATGGTACCCAAGAAGTACCACTTGCGTGCAGAGCATCTAATGCCGGGATGCATCGTATGGCTGTCAAACTACCAAGAAGGACATGAACCAATTCTCTGTGTCCAGAACCACGAATGCAACGACAAGGTGAAAGAAAAGGACGGCCGTAATCACCCGGTGATGATCTTGAGGATTAACCAACGTCATGGTTCGAACATCGTTGGTGACGTCATACTAGACGTTGCACTAGTAAGTCTTCACTAATCTGCTTTCTCATCTTGACCCCTCATTCCGGATTCCTGTCTGTACAAATCAGATAGACTCTACCATGTACTCTTGCCATTCTATTGTTTATTCTGCGTTCGCAGAAGCTCTACAGCACCATGTCAAAATGCTTTCCAAGGATGATACTAACTGTTGATCAAATTAGATGACAACTCTCGGTGGTCTAACTTTGGACAAGTACGTCCAAAAGCTACGCACACTGGGCCCCGATCCTTCAAAACAATGGTATCTTCGAGAGACTATGCCACTGTCTTGGGCTCCGCTAGAAACACCGCAGCTCAAAGGTTCAAAGCTTGACGCTCTGAAGAAGCGCGAACATAACCAAGAGTCGCAGCACCATGCTGAGTTGAATCAGCGCGGTAACAACTTGTTGTTTCTCTCACGGGGGAGTATGCAGAGACGGTCGTACATGCGAGTACATCACATCTACGCCGTCCCTATCAAGCAACTGCAAGCTTGCAGCCGGTACGCAAAGCTTGCCCACATGGTCCGCTTGGACGAGTGTGGATACCGGAGAGTGACGGAGGTCTTGAAACTGGTACCCGAACCTTGGGAATCCAGTATTGAGAGAAGCGTTATGGCTGCTCCGCAACGCCTTAGAAACCTTCGAGACGAGGAAATGGCACAAGTCAATGCCATTCAATTGGCTGAAAGCCAACCCCGTCAAGATGAAGCTGTCATGCAGCAAGGTCTCAGCGTCGCACAGCAAAGCCCATTGGGTAATGCCTCTGACGTTGAGGCCGAGGGTCGCGAGTCCTGCTGAGGCACTCGTGACTTAAATACTTGGACACATGAAGTTCTTTTGCCTTTTACTTGTTCACACTTGTGGAACGCGGAGAACAACTTTTGCACACACAATGAAGTTTTGATTTTTTTTTGACGGGAGATATTAAGAATATGTTAAAGTCAGTTCTGGGAAGGTTATTGGGGGCGAAGGACGATGAGAGAAGCTGAGCGATCCATCGCATAGATGCCATAATCCAATCCATGAGATGCGGATAATTTTGTATCATCCTCCTAGAAATCATGTGAATCATGATTGTAGTCTTGTGCATGTTCAGACTGACAGTTAGGAGGATTGAACACACCTGATGAACCCACGTGATACTAATCTCTGAACATCGTCGATTTCCAAACAATTTATCCTTCCAGTCTGGTTCGATTTTCTGTCGAACCGTGAACTCACCTTTAAACCACTATTCCCACCCCATTTGAGCTACCTTCCCTGTATCAGAACACACCTTTGAAAATCTCACAGACTAAATAAACCCCACCAACCCCTCGCGCCCCACAAAACCAAAGCAAAACACCACAAAGCTACTGCAACTCCCAACACACGAACGACATGACTCGCCTAACAAAGTATAAGATGAGGCTGGAACCGTTTCCCAGACTTTTAGATTGGTCTGGTCGTGCCGTTTCCTGCTAAGGGTTTTCAGACGTGCAACTAATGCAAGAGCTCGAGATTCCCCACAAATACATCCACACAAATGGTGCCACGCATCAGACGACAATTCATCAGGGCTCTCCCGTCATGAACACGAACGCGTTGGGAGCCACGTCTTTCCAGAGATCATGATCAAGAAAGAGTGCATATAATCTTCGACATACTAGTATGGATTGAGCATTTGGGGCGAATATTTGATGTAATGTGCGTCATTTTAGAGCGCTGTTCGAATCATGTAGCCAACAGTCATGGTAAAAGGTCTGATCTATATGATTATGGATATCATAGCCCCATTATTGGGGAGAGTGTTTCGTACTTACTATGGAATAATATCTGATATGTATACTACTTGAATATCACTATTCTATTGAACCCAGGAGTCACGTAAAAGTCTGATGCCAAGAAATTGGGAAAATCTGGTAATTTCAACCTAAAGTGACTGAAAGACGACTGCTGGTACTAAATATCAGACTATCGCAACTCAGGGGTATCACCGAACGAAAAGCCACTCATGCCTTCTGGATATCTTGCACCGCCAATCTGGACCTTCTCAATAGCTGTTCTGATCTCTCTCTCCTCTTGCCTACTAAGTTGCACATGCAAGGCCTCCATATTTTCTTCCAAATACTTGATTTTCTTTGTTCCCGGAATCGGGATAATGTCATCGCCTTGGGCAGCTAACCATGCCAATGAGAGTTGTCCCGGTGTAACACCTTTCTCAGATGCGATCTTTGTCAACTCCTTCACGAGCACGAGGTTCTTTGGGAAATTCTCTTGGGAAAAACGGGGGGCGCTGAGACGGA
This sequence comes from Botryotinia convoluta, assembly GCA_004786275.1. Taxonomy (NCBI): domain Eukaryota; kingdom Fungi; phylum Ascomycota; class Leotiomycetes; order Helotiales; family Sclerotiniaceae; genus Botryotinia; species Botryotinia convoluta. Next base: position 96,033 of record PQXN01000010.1, on the reverse strand, counting down.
AATCGTTAGGCTCAAAATCAGCTCTAGATTTGATTTGGCCTGTAAGAAAGCCACTAGAGATAGTTTAGCATGATGTATGTAGTTATGAGGACTGCTTGGATTGAGGTCATACCGGCCAAGAGGTGAATAGGCAACGATGGCAATGCCAAGCTGGCGACAAGTCTTCAAGACTTCGTTCTGTTCAATATCCAAAGAAAATGGAGAATATTCAACTTGCACGGCATCGATATGGTGTACTTTCTCTGCACGGCGAATGGTCTTCGGACTGACTTCAGAGAGCCCTAGATATCTGATCTTTCCCTCTCTGTTGGCATAATCATTAGCACGGATTCACCAACGTATGTTAGTGGGTGCGGCTTACCTCTTCAACTCAGCCATAGCCTCTACTGTCTTTTCGATAGGAGTCTTTCCATCTACTCTATGGCAGCAGTATAAGTCGATAGTTTGAACACCCAGTCTTTGTAAACTCTTCGCACACGCAGCCTTCACGTATTCCGGACTGGTATCACAAGAACGAGTTCCATCTTCATTGGTTTTGAAGGCGAACTTGGAGGCTAAGAATATTTGATCTCGCTTTCCTGTGCGTTTGAACCATTTTCCAAGTAGATCTTCGGAGTCGTTATATATGTCTGCGGTGTCCCAGTTGGTCTGTCCAAGTTCGTAAGCGCGATCGAGGACCTTGAAACGCTCTTCATCGGATTCGATGCTGCCACTGATGGAGAGTTAGATAGGTTCATCAAAATGAAGACATTATACTGTGTTAAGCCACTGTATGAAGAAGGGTCCGTGAAACTCACTAGAAAGCACTTAAGCCCATGGTTCCCAAGCCTTGGGCGACTACTTCAGGGCCATATCTGCCCAATTTACGAGTTGGAAGTCGAGGCATTTTCGATATTTGTATGTGAATATGTTGTCTGTACTTTCTTTGAAGTAAAAAGTCTTTCGATCGAGGAGGCAGAAGACCCTTAGGGTGGGCACCTCTGCTCTCTTTATACGTATCTCCTCGTTCGTCCCATATCTCCGTATTCGTCACTCAACGCCATTCCAAGGCTAAACCCCACCATAAGCGTCGGAATTACATGCAGAATTATATAATCTTCGACCAAACATTGTTGTCCATGTATGCAAAGCTCTATTAACGACGACAATGATCTTCATTCGATTTGGTTTGGTGGGTTTGGTGGTGATGTGGTGATAAGTATGAGGTGATGACGATTTAAAGTTTTAGCGTACATAATTTTAGTGGTGCCTCCTCGGAAGAGCCCCTGTAAGTACGGATAATTATCCCACCTGGATTCTGGTCAAGCATATCAATGGATTTCAAAGCATGTGAATTTCGAATCGCACGAATCACATATACCACACCAATCGGAGCAGATCAGGTTAATTTTTTGAGCTGAGTATTATAGAAGGGTTCTATCTCCACGACTTAGTCAGAGGTACAGCCCAGATAATAGTTGAAGCCTTCCTCTTAAAGCCAGCAAATCTTAATGATACATGTATGAAGGCTTCGTGGCCTACTCTGGAAGTTTCCACAGTGGCTGCGGAGTTGGGAACGACAACAGGAAAGCTATAATAAACCCCCAAAAGTCCTTAAATGTTTTCTAAGTCTCCCGGCTCTGGGGTGCCGCTAGCTTCCATAAGGGGTGACCCGAGAGAATACAAATATTCTTTGCTTTACACTCTGCAATAAGCTTCGTAAAGAAAGGGATTTTCTCGTTCAATTCGCAATGATTCTCACAATCTGCACATTTATATGTAAGACTAGCGTCGTCCCAAATTAGTTCAATCTGTCGCAATTCAGGAACATATTTTTCCTTTTCGGCGACGAGCTTATAGAGTTGTTCCAAGCTAACAACATCGTGTTCATCAAAAAATGGTTTGCATACTAAAATCCTCAATCCGGGCGGCAAGGAATTGATCAACCGAGAATTATCCTCAATTGGGCTTCCACTCGACCATATTGAAGGAGACGGCCAAAGCTTTACAACCTGTAGTCGTTTGAATTCAGACAGTGAGAGGGACTGACCATCCGGTATACGAGAAGCAAAACTGACATCGACGTATTCTAATGAGTGTTTCGAGGATGTTAATCCTTCCAGAATGTTTTCAACAGACAGAGGCATCTTGCTGAGCTTTTTATACGTGATTCGCGGAACTTGACTCAAATAGAATCTTTGAATTCCTGTGAAGCGTCCGAGAAAAGTGGCAATGTCACCTGTAAAAGTACATGAAAGGAAGTTCAAACTTTCAATATTGGGTATCGGTGTTGCGCAAATTACCCTAGGACTGCCCAAGCGCCCGTGATAACACATCGAGCAAACCTTGAATCTTTTCACGGATCTTAAAATCCTAAGTGGCATGATGAAATGCAATTCTGCTTCTCTATTGTAAAACTCGGTTCCAATTGTTATGCTCTCCAAATTCGCAAGCACCCTTAGAGGAGCGTGGTCTGGAGATTCAGTCTGCTGGTCTTTTGCGAGTCGAGCAATGAAGTCACTAAATATAGAGACATCGTAATGACTTCCCCTGGAGAAGTATCCATGATTATGGCGCTCTGGTTCAAGGGCTGGAAGTGCCAGTACCCTTAATTCTGGAACAAGGCAAAGAAGTACTGTTATCAGAGTCCAGCATGAGATATCCCTCCAAGAAGCGTTCGTCCAGGTAGAGATATTCCAAGAAGCCAAGTTATTTTGCACCAATACAGCCTTTTTGAACAGAAAAAGCGAAGTTGTCTCCAAGCGGCCTGATATACAAAATTCGTTCCAGTCAATTTGGCGTAGGTCGAGCCAACGAATGCTGGCTCCAATCACCGATCCATTGAGAATGGTGTTGATCAGTTGCTCCAAGTTCGTCCGATTTCTCACAGTACAGTGAGAGTATAGCAATTCAATGCATGCAGCATAGAAGTGATTGGAACATTGTGCCAGCATTACAAGGGAATCTCTAGGTAAACATAATCCAATACCAATGATGACCTCCTCCGGTAAGCCATCAAGTGTTCTAGGCATGTTGTTGTGCGATGAGGAATCTTTGCTAAACAAAATGATATCGAAAGGGAGGTTTTGCAATGGATATATGTTTTTTGTTATTCTATCATTGTAGTAATGATCGAATCACTCAAGATGGCAAAGTTTGTTTCACCCAGCCGTGCCTACCAAAAAAGAACATTATCATATTAAGGGCAGGAGCAAAAGAGTGACCTCCTCTTGGTTTCTGAATGCGAAGATCGCAGTTGCCTTTCATTGTGAAGAATAAACAAACATGAAAGCTTTGGAAAGTCTTTCGACAAAACTACTCTTCATAGTTTCCAGTCAGATTTCAAAAAATACAGTCAGAATCAATAAGTAGAGTATTATATCTGGAACTGAAACACTAGAGACAAGCTCTGCACATTTGAAAGCGATATGACATCTATGTAAATTCGGGATACTATTTGATCGAGTCGAGTTATTGGAAGCCTCTGATCATTGAACGGCAGTTTAGATGGATTCAAGGCAATAGAAGGTTTCGATGACTGACTTTATGAGTTTGTGAATTTTGAAGGGCTTCAAAGAATTCGAGTAGAAGGAAGTCACAAAATTGAGACACTAGGGCTATACATAATTCGTGATATCGAAATTTGCAACCTCAAACTATAAAGAACGTTCCACACCCATGGAACTGGTGCATCTCTAACATACAATCGAATTTCACTCTCACTCTTCCACCTATGGTACCAACAGGAACAACATTGGTCTTCACGAAACTCTCAGAGTAATCCCATTCTCCTGGCACTCAGCTGAAAGTTCCGCTAAAAAGGGGTGGCGTTGGTATATTCCACACTCTGTATGGCCTGCGAAAGAGTGAGATTCATGCCCAGGAAAAAATTTGAGATGAAGCTCTTTCAAATTTGTCGTACCCCCCTTCATTTCCTTCACCAGCTTTTTCATTGGCTGTATCAAATTCTCTAGACTACACACGCCTATTCCTGTGCAATTGAGTTTTAGCGATTGCAACTTATGAGGAAATACATGGTTCAAAGCTGAGCCTAAAATTGGTGACATTGTATTCTTTGTAGCTGGTAAAATTGTCCAGACACTTATTTCCAATGTTGTCAGAGCTGAGAAGTCTCGTAGGACCGAAAAATCCGAGCTTCTCTGTACATGAGTACCTAGAACCACTCTCAAGTCTCTCAAAGTATGCTTGAGATGAGACAGTCCTTTGATAATCTTCCCAAAATCAATGTTGTACTCATCTTCTTCACCGTAAAGCTGCCATGGGTGTGCGTCGAAATTAAATGTTTCCAAGACATTCAAACTTTTGAGGAATGGGATGAGAAATCCAGAAGAAATGTTGGTAGCAGTTATGTTCAATCGTAGTAATGTCCAGTTTTCTATGAATTTTACGTAGTTTGGCCTGCTCGGTCTACTCGGTCTGCTCGGAATGATTAAAAAACGCAAAGTGAGTGTCTGTAACACTGAGAGCTGAAGAAATATCTGTATTGATCCACTCTCATAGGATCCCTCGAGAGTTAGGTTGTGCAGAGCACTCATTGGACCCTTAGGCAGTTTATATCGCGTCTCGGGTTTCGAAGCGACCAAAACAGCATAACAGAAAGAACGAAAATCCAGTCGTGCTTGTGGAGCAGCAAAACTAGGAAGGGAAAGCTTCTCTAGTCCAGAAAGTAAGCTTATAGATAAAGCTGTCAAATGCCAGAAGGACTTCTTTTTCTTTCTCGAATAAATCATAGCCTCCAATAAACAGTCATGCCATGGATTTTTGTGCTCTAAACAAGCTGTGTCTCCGTGTTTGCGGTCAATGTATCCCCACATGTCCCAAATGATTCTGATTAAAACACAAGGAGGGACATGTTCATCCGTATGATCTACCGGCTCTACTAAATAGCATATCCGCTCCGTGTCTCGATCATAAGGACCATGGTGATCATCGAAATAGGTCAGGTCTAGAGAATACACCAAAATCGCGAGTTCCCAACGAGTGGCGATGGTTTTTGTAAATAGGTCCAAAATCTCGGGGCCTGTTATTATTACATCGCGGTACAAGCTTGAAATAGAAGCTTTGTAAAGATGTCTTGAGCACCTGTTAAGAGATAGTGTTGGATGGGAATAAACACTGCTATAGTGTTCTTCCATCAGCTTCTGTATGATTTCGCCAAGGATCTCATTTGGAAGGCTTTCCAAAGGCATTGCGTGATTACTATGTTGTTCTGGAGAGGTCTGAATTCGTAGTTATGCTGGGTAGAAATATTGTTGTAAGAATTTCTCGACATCAAGCTTAATGATTTACAAAGGCCTGTAAGATGATAGCGAAAAGGCGTGTAGACAATACTTCTGCAATTGAATCATGAATACAGATATTAGATGTCGGTTTCATTACCTATTGTCACCCGTTGTAAACGAAATCTGGTAGTGTTCATCTCCCAGTGGAGAAGACTGATGCAAGGAAGGAAAGCACAACTGAGACTTGGGACTGTGAGATAAGGATAAGATTCTGCTTTCAGCAAGTGCTCCCTGTAATTGAAATTTCAATACAGAACCACTGTTGAAAGATCGCATATTTAAATAATAAATGTCCATTATAAACAATTTCAAGGTTCGAAGATGGTAAGGCCCGAAACTGGGATATGAAATTGGTAAATTCAAGCTGTAGAAGCGCCTATATCATTTTGTTGAAGGTAGAGGATAGTAAGTATAACGATCAGAATTTCGATTTTCATGTCGACTAGATCTGAGTGCATGTTTTAAGTTGAGTATGATCTCGACATGTAGCTCATTCTATGACTTTTCGAGAGATACTTTGATTTGCCTGAGTGCGGAGGAATGTTTGCAGAATTAATTTATCGCAGGCTCCTTCGGGCAGAGAAACTAAGTAAAGTAGACTTGAGAGCTGCACGTCTAATACTAATATTTTATTGAACAGATTCCTTCTTTTCATTTGATGACGTGAAGTGTTTGCCGTGCGATACAAGGTGCAGGGTCCCGACACTTCTTTTTACTCCACACGTTTGGAGCCTTGTCTTCGTGCAAAGGAAAGACTCTTTGAAGTTTTATCTAGTGAAAGCATCGACCGAAATTCAAATGTGGGGGCCACATGCATGATATATGCCTTCAAACTCAGCCACCGAGCTTCCCCGAACTCTTTTAGAGGTTATCACACAAACACGTCTTCAATTGCTTAGAGCAGTGTACTGCGCAACTCAAAAGAAATTAGTCATCGCACGCCGCGGAAACAATGAAGGGTTTTCAAAATCCGAAATTTCTCCAGCATCGTCCTCCACTGTTGCCATTGGTCGTCTTCCACCTTTGACATTCATCTTGGTGGCATTAGGTATCTCGGTTCTCTCGACTTGTTCCTGGGCGGTTTGACGGCTTTGACTCTTGACTCCAGAACTTGTATTATACGTATCGTTTAAACCTCGATTTGCAGTTGAACGATTGTTCTCGTCTGTGTTCTGCGCTGCTGCTGCCTCAGCCTCTTCGCCTGCTGGTGTCCACTCCAATAAGAGCTGTTGCACAATATTGTCGTCAGCACGTTCGGTCCCTGATGCTTCATAGGGATTGTATGATTTGCCATCATAGTGATCAGGGTAATATGCCGGTCTTCGATCGAATGGAATGACAGGCTCCTGTATAAATTGGTGGGATGAGAAATTATAAGAAGTTGGCCGAGGTGATGGCTGAGGTGATGGTAGTTGGATTCTTTTGGATCTGCTCCAATCATTGTATGCTCCACTAAAGTTGTTCGGCTGAGGTACTTTATGATTCGTTTCATATCTTTGTCTCCAGTTGACACTGTCAGCCACAGGTCTTGCCACTGAGGCCGCTCTTCTAGGCGGGGAGCTGCTTGGTCGACGATTGGGCGCAGAGGCTCTTTCAGCAAATGAATGTGCAGATCGATTGTTATACGGGTGTAAGGAACCTCTTTCTGGTGATGGTAGCCTCGAATCATCAGATGATGCTTCACTTCTTGGGGATGGGGGCCTTGCCGGACTTCTTCCAGCAAACGAATTTGTGCGTGGAACAGATGTTGTGGATTTCCCTATGAAGGGATTGGTGGTATTCTTGCCACGAAACGAGGTTCTCAGAGGTGACTGTGATCTTGAATCGTTATCTGATGAGCTACTTTCAAGCGGTGGAGACCTTGATCTATAGTATCGTCTAGATAATGCGTGTCTTGGACGATCATCATAAGTTGAATTTCTGCCCCGGTCTTTGACCAGTGGTTGAGGAAATCTTCGGTATGGTACTCTTCCCACCCCATGAGTTCGTTGTGGAGGTTCATCATCTGAGCTGGAATGACCATCTGATTCGTACAGTTCAGGATTCCTTATTCCCCGTCGTAGAGGTATTCCACGACTTTCTGCAAAGCTTACGTGCCGTCTACCATTGTAGCTCTCATCATCACTCACATCATCTCTCTCTCCGTAATCTTCATCCCAGGATTTTGTTCTTTTGAACTTTGACGATGGATTGTTGTTTAATCTTGGGTAATTCGTTTGTCTTTCTGGCTGTGGTTGGTTGAAGTTGTGTTCTTTGTCGTAAGCTTTACGTCTGTTGGGCGCCCCCAAGGTTCTGTAGGCCTCAGTAACGAAGCGTTTCCTAGCAGAAAAGTCCGAGGGGTTCGACGTCGGATGAGAATCCTTGCGTAAGGAGAGATAGGCCCTTCTCAAAATTAGCAATTGAAGACATAGTTTCTAGGGATCATTAAAAAAAAAAAAAAATGTTTACTTTTTGATAGCAGCAGCATTCGCATTTGTTGGAATCTGCAAAGCTTCATAATAATTGCCAAGCGTTCTCTCGGAGTCAGAAGGATCAACATCAGACGTGTCAGATATACATGAAATACTTCTCAGTGACTTGGGGGAGTTCGGAGGGATTGGTTCCGTATCTTTAGTGCCGGGGGTTAAGAATTCCAGGGATGTTGTTGGAGGGGATTTCAACGATTTTATAAAATCAACGCTCTTAAGACTCGAAGTTGTTTGGATATCATCGGCACCTCTGTCTTTCAACGTTGATGAGGAACTCATAGTCCAACCACTCTTCTCCGATCTTGAAACGTTATTTGCTGATTCATTTGAAGTTCCCACAAGATATACTGTGATTGATAGGATTCCGTCACTTGTAGGGCTCAGACACTTCCCATAGACGACTTCGAGTTGTGCAAGGGTCCATATGATGCTACTATTGACTTCGTTGTTTGAGTCGACTATCTTTTGAACCTGTCTCTGCTGTGGCACTGTGAGATCCAAAAGCTTCGCAATGACTGTCCCACTACTCGTGCTTAGTTCTAAAATTCTTCCAAGTATGTGTCTTCCTAAGAAATGTTGTTTGACGCCATGAGCGTTTACCCAATCAGGCGACTGAAAGGAAGTTTCAATGAGTATTGGGTGAATTGTATATGCACAATAAAGACAATCTCTATCGTCCATAGCTCGCGAGATGAGTTCCCCAAGCTGCTGGGGACCAAAGGCATTACCATTACTACTGTCTCTCGTATCCGCTCGAGTTGGTGCAGATCTGTAGTCGAGGCCAAAATCTGGCGCCATATCAAGGTGAGCCAGAGGCTTGTTAATGATAATCGCGATGTGACCCTTTTCGCCCCGCGACCACAATCGACTGGAATGTTTCTTCACTTCTTTGAGACTTATGAGCGCTTTTCTATAATTTTCCTGAGGTTTCAAAATCTGGGTCAGACTAGCGGTCTCGGCCGATTCAAGAAAGCAAAATTCCTTCCACCAATCCTGCTGGGGAGTTTGCGACAGCATCCGCTCGATCTCTGATTTGCGTAATTTAAAACTCCTAACGGTAGGTATTTGCTGATAGCTCTGGCCCTTAATGAAAAATGCAGTAAGAAAGGTGCCTTCTGGAATCATCCTGTCTATGTCATCCTCGGCAAGATTATTGCGTCTAAAAATATTTTTGAGGCCACCACTCTTGATAAAGCTGTGCTTTGAAAAGTTACTCCTCGATGATTGGTTAGTGCCAAACTCAGAACATTTAACATCGCTTAGAGAATTGGATATTCGAGATGCCGGATAATCTGTGGGGAGCTTTCTGAGATTCGATGGCGGCGAACAATCGGGGTTTGGATTATCGAATAATAACTCCTTTCGCTGTTTGGGTAACTTGACGGAATTACTTTCGATATCCTGTTGAGAGCGACGATTAGTAGATGATGAGGATGAAGTTTCTATTGACGCGTCTGATGCTCTGCTTTGAGGGATGATTTTATCCTGCAACTCATTGCTTTTGTTCTTGTCTGAGAACTTCTCCATCATCGGCAGATTCACTACCTCTGGTGATTCGGGTATTTCTTCCTTTTTAATTGCAAATTGTTCGTATTCTTTGCGATCGGACTGATCAATGGTGCCGCGAAGCTCTGTCTGGATAGATAAGATAGGCGCAAAGGCAGCGAGTACCTTTGCCGTTACTTTCTCTACGGTATCATCGGAAGTTGCCATGGGTGGCGTATTGTAAAAACATGTTTTCGGGATGATAGGATTCTTCGAATCTGCTATCATTCCTGCCCGGAGTTCATCTAGATCTCCAGAAAGCAGGTCATAATGAACGGCTTGTGGGCTTGAGTTTCGCGCTTGACTTATCTCACCAATGACGACCGCACTCGGTTGTTGCAATGTTGTAGCATTGTCACCAAAATCGATGAGATCCTCAGAATTATCATGAAATAAACCAGGAGTCTTCTCTCGATTCTCCGAAACGGACATATTTGGTTCTAGATTAAGTGATATTTCTGGCTGAAGCTGTTTGGTCTGCAGAATATGAGCGTGCCGCGGCACACTATTTCCTAATTTGTTGCGCAGATCGTTTGTTTTATCCTTTACTTCGATGTCGTTGATTTGCATCGCTGGCTTTGAAACATTGCTGGTTTGTTTACGGCCAACTTGGTAGTTAGCCGATTGCGTCTGAAAAGTCTGTGATGGAACAATCCCTTCATTGTTACTAGCAGAAACCTTTGGACGCCAAGATTGGGCGGAGGTTCCGGGTTTCAGGCGTTCGTGTTCCTTTTGATTTTGGGGGTTTACTTTGTCATCGGGATACCTAGAAGCTTTTTCGGCTGGACTTTCTTCGTCCACATTCATGGAAGCTTTTGTACTTCGCTGGGCCACTGTGGAAAGATTGTCGATATCTCTTGTCTTTTCGGCCGGCATGAAATGATCTAAATATGTCTTCGTTTCAGAATTTCCCATATCACTCATGAGTTCAGGCTTTAGTCTCGCTTCAGCATCATGATGTGCCATATAACTCTTGGCGGCATCGATAGTTTCATCGCCAGGGGCTATAGCATATCCGGTGGAAGATTTGTGGTTAAACCTGGCATTTGTTTTCCCTTTTGAGTCTTGGCTTTGCAGAAAGCTGCTCTCGGCCCCGGCATTCATTCTCAAAACAGAGTTAAGTGGATCATCTGGAACAGCCGGAGGAACGACTCTGCGAAAAGGTGTATTTTCTCTTTGATTTAGCTCGGAATGTTGGAAGAAACTCTGTGGAATATGGGTATAAGGATTATCAACATATCGTATCCCACTGGCTACAGGGATAAGATGTTTTCTGCCGGTTGGATTGATGAACCGGTTGTTCAAATGCTGGGTTTCGTAATCATTCATTCTAGGATGAAACATGTAGTTTGTTGCTTCTGGGCGCATTCCAACTACTTGCTCGATACCACGCGAAGCCATATCAAACGGTGCAGCATACATGGCATTGATAGAATTTGATCCTCTATACTTGTGTAAGCTCAATTTCAGATTGGCGAATAAAAATCTAGACTTACGATCGAGGCCCATTTAATCTGACGCTGATAACTGTGAAAAGCAAATTCAAACTTGCTTGAAGTTGATGAAGTTCTCTTGCATATTGAAGAAGTTTGTGTGTTTGTAACGGGGACAGGTATCTTGCAAACCACGATTCTCTGAGTTTGCGGACTCTCGCTGAAGTTTCATCGACTTTCAGGAATTGCGAAGGCCTTGTTGGATCAAATTTTACATCCTCTTTGTATTCATTCAACTTATTGGCAATCTTGAGCTCCAGTTCGTTAGAGTCGTCCTTGTACAAGACCCATGCCTCCACTCTCCAAAACACCTTTAGACAATCGTCTGTAATACCTTGAATTTGTCTGATTCCGCGCGCATTAAGTGTCGCCTTTTGTCCTAACTTTAAGCGCTCACTTTCCTGTTTCAGAAAATTATTAACGTATTCGAAGGACACACTTGCAGCACGAATGTTTGTTAATGTTGCTTTGAGATTCTGAGCCGCTGCGCCAGCATCAGTCGCGTACTTCGTCAGGATTTGTACTAATTGGAGGCCAAAACTTGCAATACCAATTGCCGAGCTTGCAGCTCCCAATATTGTGATAGGGTCCATTAAGGTATCGTTATATCGGACGTTCTCACCATCAGAAAAGAAAGGAGCCAATCTCTTCAAAACAATGATTCTTCAGCTTGCTTTGATCAATCTTATAATTATCATCCATCAAGGCTCCGGGCTGAGCAAATAAGCTGCATGGTATTATCTTATCTACTTATCTTTACGCGAGCAATTGGCGGAGTTCTGCAGAACTTTGCAGATGAGGAAAGTGATCCCTGATGACTGCATGAGTGCGACCCTGTTGATCACATACGTAAGCTTCCATCTTCAGAATTGAAAACGAGGTCCGAAGCACTTATACTGCAGGTTAGACTTTAACGAATTGATTTTCGTGTGACTTCTAAACCAGATTTCAAGATGGCAAAACCTTCAAATTGTGGGAAAGTCTTAAAGACAAATCTACCAAGTTAATACAGGCCAAGGATCATAAATAGGAGGAGAAAGCCCAAGTCTACGCGGTGAACGAAATGAACGAAGGGGTTTTTATTCTAAAAAATACTAGGGGATTATAATAAAAAAAATGTCTGAACCCTATTTCAAACTGAAAGTTATACTTCGGGATAATAGAATTCTTAAGCTACAAATTTCGGTTAAAAAATCGAAATCTGTAACAAATACTATACTACCTAAAAGAAATCAAACGAGATTCTATGATTAGTGTGAATGAAAGTAGAACAGCCTATAAAATATCAGAATATATATATTTATATATTGTGAAAAAAAAATTATTAGCATTACTAGGATAATGACCACCAATCTCCTGCCTCTCGTACCTGTGACTAGGTACTGCAAGGCGCCCAAGGCAGTTCAATGTGCCCTCTTGACATTAGACTCATCAATTACTAATGATTCCGCAACACAACATCTGTCGGGAACAGAATTAATCTGATTAATATACATCACATGGTCCGTTACTACTGCGCCTTGACCGACTGCAGGCTGGTGCCTTCTGAGTGTTCATTCTGAGCCAATGTAAGCATGATGTTTCTGGGGAGCCTCACCCCGCCTCTCGGATAAAATCGAGGTCAAACGAGCGGCAGACCCTCTTTGTGCATTTGAAAACGATTGATGTTACATCGCGCGAACTTGAGAGTTCTAGATAACGAATGTTCGGGTTTTCGGGGGCTTTTATAGATTAGCTCCAGACTGTATTATTACCCTTTTGTAATTTCCTCTACCATATTCCTGGTCTTCTCCACCACCACTATGAAATCCTCATCCTCGACATCAGCAAACCTAACCATAGCGCCATGCGTCTTCCCCAATTTAACCACGACTTCAAGCTTGCCCTCCCTATCTTCACTTATCTCCTTATTCCCACCCACCCCATCTGAATGCCCAACCTTCTCTTCCTCGCTACCCACCTCTCTAAACCACACAATATTCCAACCTAAATGCTCACCCAACGGATCAAATCTCTCACTTCCCATTTTCAACCACATCATTTCTTTTCTCAACTCCTTCATCTCGCTACTCAATGTGGCTTCTGGCAATGCAAGCACCGTGCTCAGATTTTCCAATCCCATGTTTTTGGCTACTCCGAAGAACAAAAAGGCGTGGGTTGAGATTTGGATATCGCTAGAAGGCGGAGCGATGGTTATTGCCTGATTTCGTTAGCACAAGTCATTTCTTAACATGCAAGATAGAAGCAATATGAAACATATCGGGTCGAGAGATTACATACAGCCCTTAATAAGGGACCCCCAAAACTATGGGCACACCAAATTATTTTCCTTCCTTCACTCTTTGTCTCAGTTCTTAACTCTCCAATGCTCTTCATTAATCCAGCGCCGATAACTTCGACGGGGCCTCGACGTGCATATCCATAACTGAGTACTCGAATCTTCACACCTGGATGTGTTTCCAAAATCCCAGGTAAAAGATCGCGTAACCAAAGTACTCCATTATCTCTGTTTGTCCAGGAATTGATGGGATGGCCATTTTGACCGTGAATGGCTATGATGCTGGAAATGTTAGTTATTGATGATGAAAGAAGAATATAAAGACACACTCAATAGTTGCATCGGGAGAATCATGGATCATTTTCATACCAATCGATGATGGATCTTGGGGTACTATCGGCACGGGTTTGGGTGGTGGTGGCTGTGGCTGTGGATCATTATCATTGTATTTGGAGATCTTCAATCGAAGTTTACCGAAAGCTTTCTTCATTATTGATTATTGGTATGATTTGAAGTGATTCTTTCTGATTACTATGTAATTTCTTCAAAGTGGTCATGAAAATCACTAACGATTAAATATGTAGAATATATTGAATCGATATTTGGGACGGTTTGAACGTGTATTGGAGCGCGTTGAGGCACTGGCGCATGCGTTGATTCCCTACGGCACCCTCGATCACGCGATTATCCGATAACAATGATGTACACGAGTAATATCAGGGATGAAATATTGGATCATCTCTGAGCCGTACATGGTGATAGTGATGTCGGTGGCAATAGTAGATGAGCCAAATCTGTGCATGGCTGTTCTGGTGGAACTAGAAAGTTCGTGGAATCGAGTAAATAAACGTGTTTTACCAATATCATTTTCGTGTATATATCAAGGTCATAGTCTAAAGATGTTCCAAAGACATTCTGCTATTATGGGGCCGGTTCGAAGAATCACGGAATGGCACAAGAAACCAGTTGGCAAACGAGCCAGAGTGAAGATCAGATGTTCCACTCTACGATCATGTGACTTTGGGCGATTTATCATCAGCTTCGCGACTTCTTCTCATAACTTAACATGCAATGCAATCTCGGCCCTGAAGTTGGTGTACAGCACTCAAGGTAACGTTGCACGTGTCGTACAGTAATTCAGCTATAATTCAGCTATCAGAAAATTTCTCCGAGTCTACTCTCTTTAGGGCCATCACGTGTAGCAACCCAAAGAGCGGAAATACCATCCCCTTCATCGCCCCTCGCTTCATCCGGACTTCCTTTTCATAAGGCAACTTCACAGTGCACAATGCAAAAAACTTGAAGCTAACGTCTGGACTTCTAGAGAAGAACAAGAGTCAAGAGCCTTCGATAGGTTACCATTTCACCAAGTGGAGTACCCAATTTAATCCAATTTTACACAATTCACCATCGGAAGTTTAATTCACCGATAGCCATTCCATCTTTTCAAAACCGATATCTTGCCTAGGTACTAGCAGCAGACCGCTATCTGATAGCACGCGGGCACTTCCTTTTCTGGAAGATTCGAAAAAGGTACCAGAAGCTAGTTCATAGTTCGACATGTCAATTGGTGCGAAGCCTTTACGTCAGGAGGGATACCGCCGTTTTGAAATTAATCATAAGCTAATATAAATGTTAATGGCCAACGCATTATTTGAGAACCACTATGCTATGGCGAAAAACGCCTCGGTGTACAAATTGCCAATTCCCATCAAGTTCAGGCGGAAAATCGTTCTCTAATGTTATCACATTGAAGATCCTCGTGCTATCAAATTGCCGTATATGATCAATTGCAAGTAATTTTCACCACTCAAGATTCACTTCCTGAATAACATTCTTTATGATTGGCTGTTGAATATTCATGCATGTTATCCGAACAACGCCTACGCTATCGCTCGACCACTCGAGCCACTCACCAGGCATTTAATGTTACCAGGCAGTCCGTCGATCCCCGCTATTACTGACTAACCCTGAAAATATTTGAAAACCGTAACTTTAACTTCCAATTCGAGGATTTTTTTCCCCTCCAACCCAGGTCAAAGTGTGATCAAACACCCAAAGACCTGGACAATCATACCCCGCATTCTCTAGTCCTGCACGAGGGCAGTTGGAAGTTGGGAGTGGAACGATAGGCAGCATAAGAATCCTGGGGACCCCAAGTTTAGAAGATGGCTCTATCTTCAGCATCTGACAATCTGGCCGCACAGTCGAATACCGATAACACGATGGGCAACATTCACAATCGCGATCACATTGGGGACAATGAGAAACCTCTTCATTTTCCTGAAGAGGACCATCTCAAAGTCTCGACATCAATGGAACAGATGATTAAGGATGCGAAAGCGTCTACGGAAAAGGAACATAACATGTCACTACTTCAGGGAATCAGATTGTATCCTAAAGCTATCGGATGGTCTCTTCTGATCTCGACATGTATTGCTATGGAGGGATACGACGTCTGTTTACTGAGCAACTTTTGTAAGTTCAATAGACTCCAGACTCCATGAATGGTTCATTATACTGATCTTTTAGATGCATTTCCTCAATTCAATGAAAAATACGGTGAACAATTACCTGATGGCACATGGCAGGTGCCAGCTAAATGGCAAGCAGGTTTGAGTAACGTAAGTCAACAATTGCATCACTAACGGTTGGAATTCAATTACTCACGTGTCAAACAGGGTGCAAATGTTGGTGAAATTATTGGTCTGTTTATCAATGGTTGGGTTTCCGAGAAATTTGGATATCGATACACAGTCATGACTTGTTTGAGTCTAATTATTGCATTTACGGCAATTTTTTTCACTGCTCAAGACGTCATTGCGCTAGAAGTTGCTGAAGTTCTATGCGGTATTGTAAGTCTACCTCAACTCAACCCTTTCGGAACTTTCATTAATACTTGTTAGCCATGGGGAGTCTTTCAAACCCTCACTATTACTTATGCATCAGAAGTCTGTCCTCTTGGACTCCGTGGATACCTCACTACCTATGTTAATTTCTGTTGGGGATTGGGCCAAGTCATTGGTATTGGAGTTATCAAATCTATGTTGCCACAAACTGACGAATGGGCTTATAAAATTCCTTACAGTCTCCAATGGATGTGGCCAGTTCCACTCCTAGTTGGTATTGCACTCGCTCCAGAATCACCATGGTGGCTTGTTCGAAAAGGAAGGGTTGCAGAAGCTAAGAAATCGCTTCTTCGATTGACCAGTCTAAACAAGGAAACAAACTTTGATGCTGACGAGACTATTGCGATGATGGTTCATACTACGGCAATTGAGGAGAAAATCACCAAAGGAGCAAGCTATATGGATTGCTTCAGGGGTGTAGACAGACGTAGAACTGAGGTGAAGATCCCCGTGAAATGATATGGAAAGATTAGAAGTTAACGTTCAACAGATTGTCTGCATGGTATGGGCGATGCAAAACCTTAGTGGGAATTCTTTTTCGGGCTACTCCACCTATTTCTTGCAACAGGCCGGACTACCTACCTCGACATCCTACGACTTTGCCCTAGGTCAATACGGTATCAACATGGCCGGCGTTTTTGGAGCTTGGTTCCTCATGAGCTTGGGAATTGGTCGAAGATCTCTCTACCTTTATGGTCTTTGTATCTTGTGTAGTATGCTTTTTATTCTCGGATTCTTAGGTCTCGTCCCAGCTGCACATAAAACCGAAGCATCGCTTGCTACTGGCTCTATTATGTTGGTATGGGCATTGGCATACCAACTTACCGTCGGCACGGTTTGCTATTCTTTGGTCTCTGAGTTGTCTACAAGAAGACTTCAAATCAAGACTGTGGTTTTAGGCAGAAACTTGTATAATATTGTGGGCATTGTCTGCAGTGTTATCACGCCATATATGCTCAATCCTGGTGCTTGGAATTGGAAAAATTATGCAGGATTCTTCTGGGTATGTTGATATAATGTTTCTCTCCAACCATTTAATGAATACTGTAGACTAATACCAAATTCTAGGGCGGAATCTGTTTTCTTTGCATCATCTACACCTATTTTCGCCTTCCCGAACCTCAAGGCCGCTCATTCGCTGAACTCGATCTACTGTTTGAGAGAGGCATTAGTGCGAGAAAGTTTGCAACTACTAAAGTAGATGTTTTTGATGATGATGTGAGTGTGGAGAGTACGAGTGCGGTGAAGAATTATGATGAGAAGAGTGCTGCTGGCGCCAGGGCACAGGATATTGGAGCTTCTTCGTGAAATTTTGGTGCAAAATTCGAGATTCAAATGAATTGGAAAGAGATGAATGTGATGGGATGAGCGATATGACGACACGATGATGAGTGGGTGGATGTTTTCAAGGAGCTCAAGGACGAAACGGCAAACGGCGAAATATGAGCGCTTCAGTGGAAAAAAAAGGAATATTGCTTTGCGTCTACTTCAAAGACTGAAGAACGGACACGGCGTTGGGACTTGTAGATATAGTGATGATAATGCATGCGACTGCTGGTTGATGGACGGGAAGTAGTTGGATATGTTAAGATCTTTTTAATGCAATGTTGATACTCATTTATTAATACAATATACACAGCTTTATTCAAGCCCCTGGCCTTTTTTGTCCTAGTTTACTTGCGGACAATGAGGGAAATGAAATGGCAAGTTTGCATTTTTAGATTGGTGCAGCCTTTTCTCGATTTCTGAACGCCAAGCTCCCTCTCTAGATCCGAAAGACCACAAACAAGTTTTTTTTTGGTCAGGGATACAGCTTTGACAGAGAGCGGGGTCGTCTGAGACCGAGGCCATGACATAGATCGCTGCTTCCTACTTGGTCTGCTGATTTGGTGATGCCGAACGAATTATAACAGGTTCATGATTTTCGAGACAGGAAGACATTGGGATGAGACTAAAGCGACGAGATAGTCGGGATGAAGAATGCTAGCTGCGAACCACATCCATACACTCTTTTTGAATGTATTCCTCATGGAAGTATCTTGTTCAAGCAACCTTTTCACAATTATATAGGTCACTCTGCTCAGAACTTGCTTTCTATTGACTAAACATGTCCTTATGAGTCTGAAGTCGATGTGGAAAGCAGACCTATCTGGGATATCGATTCGCTAGGAGAAGCAGCTCTATTCGAATGCCGCAAGTTCTGTAAGGTCAATGTTGTACTATAGTGACTAACTCTTCTTGTTGTCACTAGCTATTTCAATATCGTAGGATCGGAACATCGACTTATTTCATCAGCAACATCTTTCCTTTTTACTATCATATCTGCCACGGCTCTCTGATCTATTGCAATCTCGAATTCAGTGGCCATCATGGCAGTCGGCAGATTCTATTCTAGATTTCTCCCAACTGCTGGTGCACTACGAGAGCAAGTCGAGCATCTTGTGGAGCCTGATCTCGTGCCAAAGGCCTCTGCAGCAGAATTTTGAAAGAATATGGAGTGTTATATCCCATGCTCGCTACCTGCTTCTGTTGTAATATGTTATTGATTTCCCATCACGGACCCACTCTACCATAAGTTATTTTTTCTGAATCAATATTCGGATATAAATTTCCTTCGCTCTTCCAAGCTCTACTCAACTACCTTCGTATGAATTCTCTTCCGCGCAAGGTATATGGGGATCAACTAGAAATGTGGGACGTCAAAAGTTGTTAGGCTTATCTGGGGGAGGGGGGATTTTCTAACTTGCTAAAGCCGCGAGGATGTTTTTGGATCCCAGTGGTGATTGCAAGCTCTGATTTGTTGTTGCTTATGGGTGTCGATTATTGCCATGTCAATTTTGTTGTTATTATATTGTTGCCAACATTTTCATTGTTCTCCATGATGTACACATGTGGACTTCGGATGCCGTTTCCTTCTTTCTAGTAGATATCCTACACTTTCCTTAACCTCTATGAAGAACTTGCTTCAAATTCTTCTTGAAAAAATTGGATGTTGCAGTAAATTTCATACGAAAGAATCAACGGAAGATATCGTTGCTTTTTTATATTCTCACATTTCAACTTCCTTGACTAGCAAATTCTTTCTCTTAGGTGCTAGGCCACACAAAGTCTCATGAAGCCTGATAGAGTCACTAACATGCAGGCTCCCAATTAGTTCAAGAACCTCTAGACTCATACTGCTGGTATAAAAACCGTTTATCGAGCATCTATTCTGTCCACTAGACAACAATTAACTCTTGAAGTAGCACTACTGGGAGAGGAGAAGCTTCGCCAGCTAACCATCAGAATCGAGGTGCTTTTCAGAATAGATATACTCTTCAAAAGATCTCTCATGCCCAGATATCGCAATAAACAATCAATATGATCGTACTTTACTATTTTCATCACCGACTATTCGGTCGTTGCCATCTCATCTTTAACACATCGTTGTAGTTATTACTGTCACCATCCCACATCTACTCATGGGTTCTCAAAGGGCATCTCTTGGAATCTAAATTGCTCAATCTAATTATACCTTCTGACCTGACCCTCACAATAATGGTTCAAAAATGTATTCATTTCCTGAAAACTTCCTCAGTCCGGCTCCTTCCAGACTCTTACTTCTATACATAAGGCCAAAATCGGGGAAGTAGATATCGTTTATATAGTCTTCAATTTCTAAGGACAGGGTTTGAAAAGTCATCATCCTTAGTTTCGTTATCAACTTCAGGGAGTTACCGGTCACCATTTCCCTCCAAGCTCTGCTTCTGGTCAAATTCTCCACATAACTATATATAAACTACCAATTTACCATTTACAAGAATATCAACTCTAAGCCAATAAACATTTTCGAGTGGTTCCAGGGCCAGCAATTGTGAAATCAAACCCAATTCGCCCATCTCGATATTTTATGTTTCTGGTGGTACCGGAAATTAATACTGATATCGAAAAGCCCACTTCAATTTTGATCGTTTTGCATCCTTATCATTGTCGCCGTTGGTATTGATGCCACAAACTTGCTGTCACTATTTCACTACCTCTTCCATTTATGTCATGGCAATATATTCAACAATGTCGGCACAAAGCCCTTAGCATTTTTTCTGCAATTCATCGCAAAACTTCCAAATCCTCACAAAACATTTGATGCATGTCTAGCCTTTCTTTTGCGATTCGGCCATAGCAGGTCCTCACAAGTTTTGATCGGATGTCTACTCTCATATATAGATGAACCCGGAAATATAAAGGTACTTTTATACCTTAAGAATTTGATGCATCAGGAAGAATGTGCCAGTTGTAAACTTGTAAAATCTAGTAGCGAAGTCATATTTCTGAGCCTAGACTGATGCTTAACGTTCATATGCTAGTCATAGACATATTAGGGCCCCAAACTTATTACTGTGCACCATTTCATGCATCACCCTACATGTAGATAAAGACAACCTGCCTTCCTGCTATCATAGCCCCCAAGCGTCGAAAAAAAAAGTCAAGACGCCCTACTCTTAATGCGGTTCAGCATCTTCGGATCCCGAACCGACGTCTGAGCATGACTTCAGTGACATCATCTCAAACCCAGGTTTTACATTCACACCCGCTAGTTTGTATTGCTCTCCAATTTTAGAGTAAAAAATGATGCGAGTTCTAGACTTTTATTGTCACTATTGATTCACCATATCTCTTGTCGTCGTCTGATACTTATCTTCGCATCCTCTGCAACCATTGGTTCTAGTATCGATCTCATTCGAATTTTGGACAGACTCCCGGACAAGTTAATTACAAATCTGCACGACAATAGTCTCTAGTAAGCCGGGTTACCATGATGTTTGCAACAAGAAGCAATCTGAAAGACGACATCTTTTACATACCTACAGAGCCCGCGGGAAAGAGTTTTGGGAGACTTATTAATCGCCCTCTCTCATTCTTATTATCTAGGTACTTTTCCTTTGAACTCAACGTTTCATATGCATGAGGTCTCTTGCTAATTTGGAAAGTTAACGGTTTACACACATCAAACCTCAACTTCTGAAACTCATTATATATAGGGTTTGGCACCTACTTCTGTCTCTCAGAAGAGACCAAAGAACGTAGATCAGCAGCAGGCATCTCCTGGTGGTCTTCATCTCGAATTCTGTTCAGCCAAACGCAGCTTTTCAAAGTTTTTCTTTTTGGCTTCTTGCTTCATCGTCTTGGGTCAAAACTGGAAGAGTATCACAGTCATATAGTAGTTCTTGTTGTCATTTAGATTCCAACTAAGATTACGGGTTTTTTTGTTTCCATTTCTTTCTTCATCGTTTCTTACCATATCTTCAAAATTATCACTCTTCATTCTTTTACATTCTGCCTCTTCTCGGACATGTCTTTTGTAATCTTCCCATTTTTCTCAATTCATCACGTCCTCTATGTGAACGGATTATAAATGAAAACAAGGTCCCTGTTCAATAGTCTCGACTGAAACTTCCATACAGAGATCTTGAAGATACTGACAGTCTCTTATATACCCCTCTACTTTTTTCCTCTATCCACTAGCTCCAAATTAAGCTAGCTCTGTATCTTCATTGTTGATTCAATTTCAAGAAATCCTTCATATTCACTCTCCGCGTGAGTTCTCTCTCCTATGCGAAAATTCCGTATTCTTCTCAATTCGTTTGTCTTTTGTAAATTCATTATATACACCTCTCTAATACTTCTGTCAAACATTAATCACAGTTCCAAGATGCCACACTCAGAATAGGGGCCCAATTTCATCATGTTAGCCTTGTAGATTTTGCGTGGGATGCCTCTCTACAAGCATTCACGATCTCGAATCTACTTCTACCAAAAAGGTAACAACGTAGGAATTATATAGGATCTTCGATCGTGTATCTTTGCTGTCGTTCAATATCACTCATTTGTCCATCCAAGTTCCCGGCTGTCACCAATTCAGAGACCTTTCACTATCATTCTCAAATCTGATCAGTGTGAATCATCCTTTTCTTATTTTTCTAACTCGCAAAGCGTCAGATTTCCTATGTAGAATGCTCTTAAAATGGCTTAACACTCACAGCTCTCATGAATCAACATGTACTTCTTTGATGCTGGAGTATTCCGTTCTTCTATTCCCCCATAATCCACTCGTTTCCATTACTTTTATACCTTTCCCCTCCACTCCTCCACCCCTCCACCCTTTCCCCCAAATATTCCAAACCCATCCTTCACTTTCCTCAAGCTACTTGACATCCCATATCTTCCCCCTCAATAGAACAACATATAAACCCTCTCTACGCCACTCATCGAGTTTCAAACAAAAGTCAAGACAAACCCAATCGCTCCTTCGAGGGTGTGATTCACAATCATTATGCTGCCTACTTAACCGTTCTGCTTCAACGGATTATGCTTTTTGTTTGTTTGAGCACAGAGTTGGAGTCGAGAATGCAAGTCGGGTGTTGTTGTTGTTGATTCGTTACTATTATCAAATTATCGATCACACTATGCGAATAGTTTCATTTTTGATTGTCATCGGACTTCTCACAAACACTATCATCGATACTCCTCACTCCCCTCGCCCTTCCTTCTCTCTTACCTTTTTTTCACTCAATTCGATTACTGATCTTCCCCCATCACAGACACACCTCTGATATACAAAGAAGGAAACACCGACTCCCTCAAACATCTTCGCATTGATTCTGTTCCCAATCCACGTAGAAAAACAATAACATAAAATCCCTCTCTTATATACCCTCATCTCAAGCCCCCTCCTCTCATCCTTTCACCTTTCATGAAAGTATCCACTTCCCCCCCGGAAGTTCCTTCAGAATTCCGATTCAAAATCAACACCATTCTATTCTCACTCCCTAAAATCCATTTCTTCATATCAGCACTCTATATAAACGCCCTCCTACCATACTTCACAACCTCAATTCTCGGTACTAACATCTGGGATAAAGTTACATGGCTTTGCACCACAGTACTGCAGTATCATATCTTATCGTATTATATCATGTTGTTTTCATCCGGTATTTGATTCGGCATCTCGAACAAAAATCCAGGAGTACTATCAGATGGGAAGATATTCATCTAGCTTGGAATTTCTCATCAAGATGATGTAAGAGATGATATAACGAAACTAAAATTCCACCGCTGTCAGTACTGTCATCACCGTCACTTCCACTCACAAATCTTCACTCTCATCATCATCCTCATCCTCACCACCATTCCCAACTTTATCTCTACCATCTCTACATATTCACCATTACCATCATCCCATCATCACCGCCACCTCTCTATCTATACATCCCCATTCCTCTCCCTCTTCCTCGTCTCCATTATCTCCTACCCCCTACCCATTTCCCCATATCCTCATACCCATCCCCCAAAGCCCATGGACCCAAAACAACCCACTGCTCCAAAACGAATCCCTTGTGAAGAAAATGAGACTCTATCTTTCATATCTATACAGATCCTCTACCCTCAGTTTTTATTTGTTTTATATACCCTTCTCGTTTAATTTTCACCTCTGTGGTCTCCCCACCTACATCTCCATATTTCCTATTTCTCCATTCATATCTTGTTTCCTATTCACCAATCCTTCCTTACTCTCTATCTCCCAATCCCAACCCCAGTTCCAACCCAATACTTTCAATACTCTCCAACCCACAATCCTCTCATTCCAATCTCGCACTCGCCGAAGAAAACCCCTAGAGAAACAAGTACGTCATTCAATCCATTTACTTCTCCTATCAAGTATCCCCACAACCCCAGACTCACAAACCTTACTTCCCCATCCTTCACCCATCTGTTCCCTGACTTCCACAACCCCCCCAAATTCCCATTCATCATCTATAAAACCCCCCACTCCTCTCACTCTCCCAATCTCAGATCCCACACCCTTCAGCACACAAATACTCACACATACAAGGAATGCACGAATGAGATTTCCTTCTTAGAAAATTCATATCAAACCTCAACATCTACACCGTACAATCTACACTCTCAAGCTCATAGAAACTGGGAGAAACAGAGATGAAATGAAATGGATAGCTAGTAGTTCTAACCTTATGTATTCGAGTATACTGTGGTGTGTTAATTGAATTTTTGATTGGCGAGAGAGGGGTTTGTGATGGTGAGAGCTTGGTGAGAATAATTGTAATAGTATTGCAACAGTGAGAAACAATAGGTATGAGAATGAGAATGAGAATGCCAACGAAAACAATTTATAGATTATAACCAATATTCTATAGAAAATATGGATATCATCACCATCATCATCACCCCATTACTTTCACCTTCCCCTTCTCCTCACCCCCATTATCATTATCATCACCACCATGAATAACTTCTCCTCACTGCCACTTTCCCATTCCCATTCCCACTTCTCACCTCCTCATCTCCCGCTTCCGTTTCGGCTCACTCATTTATACATTTATACATCATTTATCCTCCATTCCTTTACCCCTCTCTTCTCTCAATCACTTATACCCACCCTCTATTATTCGCACTCTTCTTCAAGAACGTAAAAGATTCCATATATATGCCGAAGTATACTTTGCTATATGCTTCTCCTCCCTTTCCCCTTCCGCTCAAGGCCTTCACCCTCACCCTCATTATCATCACTATCATCACTACCACCCCTCATTCACTTTCACCACCACCATACACTTACTCATTTACTCACTCCATACAATATCCAACCTCCAAGCTTCAAACATCCAAGCAACCAAACATCTAAATATCTAAAAACACAAGATCACAACCAAAAGATGGACAGATATATAAATATATTCATTACTTCCCAATTTTCATTTTTCCACACCCTTCTATTTCTATCCACGCTATTCTATCCTATCCTAACATCAAGCATCAAGACTTATAACAATAATCCATCCATCCATCCAAACATCCCACCAACCATCGCAAACCCATGCATACACCAATTGATATCAATCCCTCAATTCCACAATTCCCCTCCTCCTTCCCTACTCTATTCATATATCATATCATCACATCGACCTCGATAAACACCACTCACTTCTCCGCCGCAGCACCACTCTTCAAACCCCCCTTTCCTCCAAATTTAAGATCAGTTTCCAGCTCATCCCCTGGTTGATCATGTCTGCTATACATCTTATATTCCACCGAATCTTTGAATTCCAACTTCCCCGATTCAACCTGTTTTCTCGTTGCTGTGAGTTTAGATTTAGGAAGACCCATTGATTCGAGGAACTTGACGGCTATTTTATTGTTAGTGAGCGTTGATTAATTTCCGAAGAATGAGAGAAGAAGGAAAGGGGAATATTAGATCTCAAAGAGAAAAAAACTTACTATCAGTCCATTCAACCTCCTTTCTCTTATTACTCCATCCAAGTTCTCCAGCCATAATATCAATAACCTTTGGTGCCGCCTCCAAAGCAGCCTGTGCATTCAAAAATGCCAATCTAGTTCTTCTCGCAAGTACATCGACTGCTGTTTGAGCATATTCATGTCTAACAGCATATCTAACCTCACCATCCACAAATGGATAAAGCGGAGAAATCTTTTCACCTCTAACTGGGAAACGTTGTTCGGTAGGTGAAGAAAGTGACGCGACAGTCCAAGCTCTATCACCATAATTCTCAGTCAAATGCTTGGCAACATCTGTTTCTAATCCGAAATGTTGAATAAGGTTGATGAAGAGAGTTTTCGAAAATCCATGTGCACCGACCAATTTAACTTGATGAGTTTGACACGAACCGTTTAGATGAGCACCATCATCATGAAGTTGAGTTCCTGAAACATCTGGTGCATCTCTTACTGGCTTAGTCTTAAGTCCAAATTCCGAAATGGCTTCATCAACACATTCTTCTGCCATTTGACGATAAGTTGTCCATTTACCACCTGCACAAGTCAGGAGACCTGATGGTGAGATGTTGATGAGATGGTTTCTAACAAGGGATTCCGTGTTTTTCGCATTTGGATCTTTAACCAAAGGACGAATACCTGACCAAGCAGCTAGAACATCACCTCTTCTAACATTGATATCTGGAGCAAGGTATCTTCGAATTTCCGAAAGAATCCAATCGATTTCCTCTTCTGATGCAACTGGGTTATACGAGATTTTAGTAGGAGAATCTGTTGTACCAGCGATTGTGTTTCCTTGCCATGGAAGGAAGAAAATAACTCTGCCATCTGAAGTTTTAGGATCAATAAGACCCATCTTTTGAGGACTGTAATAACCAGGTAGAATAACGTGAACACCTGAACTTGGTGCTACAATTTCCTTAACCGCTTCATCATCCATCTTTCTGATTGAATCGCAGAAAGGACCTGTTGCGTTGATAACACCCTTTGCCCTGATTTTGAATTCTTTTGATGTTTTTCCATCCTTCTCATCTATCAAATCTCTGACGGTTGCACCGCATAATTTTCCGTTGGCGTCCTTTTCCAATCCGGTAACTTCGAGATGATTTACCACGGTACCTCCATATAACGCGGCAGTCATAGCCAACGAGACATTCATCCTCGAATCGTTATGAGCACCATCGTAATAAACCAGAGCTCCGACCAAATTATCCTTCTTCAACATAGGGAAAGCATCGAGAGCCTTACTCCTCGTCAAAAAATAACTCGTTTCGATACCCTCACTTCCAGCCAAGAAATCATATGCCTTTGTACCTGCCCAATAATAAGGTGCTTTCCACCATTTATCCAAAGGCAGCATAATCGGTAACCAACTCGACAAATGTGGTGCTGTATCCAAAAAGTATTTTCGTTCCCTCAATGCCTCCTTCACCAACGCATATTGATTATAATCCAATTCCCACACTGCCTTTTCCAAATATCGCACACCTCCATGTACCAATTTTGTACTCTTGGAACTTGTGCCACTGCTAAAATCATCTCTTTCGACCACTGCCACTTTCAATCCGCGAGTTGCTGCATCGAGTGCTACGCCTGCACCTGTGGCTCCGGCTCCTATGACCAATAAATCATATACATCGTCTTCGTTCTGCGGCACACTTATGGAACCTTGAGATCCTCCACTTCTCTTCAAATCTGCAATTTGTTCTAATCTGCTCTTGATCTTTGGGAATCTAGGAGGAATAAAGTGACCATCTGCGCCGAAAGGTGGAACGACTGCGGAATCTGAACCGGGGATGTTTCGTGGTCGGTATGTGTAGTAGAGGACGCCACCACCTACGGTTGTAGCTCCAATTGTATATAATAAAGGTTTTGCGAGGCGTTGACGGAACGCCATTATCAATTAATGAAATATGCGGATGGGAATTCGTGGGGAGATGGAGAAGAGGAGCAAGAGGAGGTTTCGAGGAATGGGGAAGGAAAGGTTGGAGAAATGAGGAGTTCGAGAGAGTTGGAGAGTTATGGAGCGGCAAAGTTGTTATGATCTCAGGCAAAGTCCAAGTGGAGATTTTATTCGCGTTGGGTTGTGTATGATGATGAAAGCGCCTGGTATGCCAAACTTGCTAAATATTAATTGAATGCAGATCAGCCCGCTTTATTGATCCAACTAAGAGATTTTAATTGATTTATGAAGTGGGAAGGGATATCAACCAAAAATCAAAAGGAATTATTCCAAGGTTGGTTTCAAAGCTTAGTTCTTTTAGGAGGGGGTGGTATTGAGGTTGGGTTGGGATACTTGAAATAATTATTAAATGATTGAATTCTAGAATAGAATCTGGACTGTCGAATTGTATGAATAGGTATTGATCAATCGAATGTATATGATATAAGATATATGATAGTAGAAGAAGAAAAAGCCAAAGAATCAATCAACTTTCTACATTGAGGGGAAATACTATATGTATATGTATATGTATATGTATATATACATCTATATCTATATCAATATCTATATGTCTTTTGTTTAAAGTATCATTTTCTACCTCACCCTTCACTTTCACTCCCACCAAATCTCTCCCACCATTCAATCTAAGGAACGTGCACCCGGATGTACATTCTCGGCCAAGCGCATTTCATAAGTTCTGATCTTTCTCCGTTACACCATTACCCCCCTGTTCCTAAATTTTCCATTCTTCCAAGAAATTCTTCCTCCAATGGAAAAAGAGTAGTAACGTTTGGCTTTGAGCTTGTATTATCTAGGTGCACATGATAGAAATATTACCGCCAACGTACTATATGTTAAGAGAAGATCGAGAACATGAATAACATGCATGACATGAATGAATAGGCGCGGATTAACCGGAAAAGGGGGCTTACATATCTAGTAGGTATACTATAGAAATACTCCACCAAAAAAGTCATTCAATCAAATCAAAATTTATTTAATCCGGAAAAGTCATTCCACTTCTTCTTTGAACTATGGGAAATGGGAACACTTTATGAGTAAAAGCACTCCAAGACTTGGAAATTACCCCACCTTTTTCTTGTCCCATGGGACATTTTTCTCTGGGGCTGAAATGTTGTCCATGTTGATCATTTATGTTCAGTGGTTATTTATACTTCGTATACCGGAGTACCACCGAGTTGAATAAGCTGATATCATACATACATACATACATACTTTGGACCCTTCCCGTCCGATGGGATACATGAGATTTATGATTTCGAAAGGAGTCCGAAGATCGTGATATCAAACTCAGATTTTATATTCCTGTCAGTGTCAAACACACATGATTGCTGCAGTTCTAAGCGATCTTTTAGATTTGACACATAGCTTGTTTTCGGTGCCCGTATTCGGGTTGGATATTGGTGAGTTAAACTGCACGGGATTCCTGAAATCATTAGCTCAGTGATGATCACCAAATAACCAAGATCCACATGTTTGGGAATAACAGATCACCATTTTCTCACTTACTCAGTTATCCGACTATTGTATATATGTTCTCGAGCGCAGCGAGGTAAAGGGGGTTTGGGGGCTTGCCCCCATCAATTCAAAAATCTGTTATCCACTCGCGATTGCTATACGAGTCATATATATAGCTATCGAAGAACTCAGGATTTGATGATCTGATATAAATGCTGACCTCTATGTCGCCCACTCAAGAGAATTTGTTCGACTTTGGTGTTGTCTCGATCCATGAGCCTAGCAACAGATGAATATGCTTTTACTCTTCATCCGGAAAGTATCAATGGAAACAGAATCAGATAATCGAACAAAAACCTGGATTGCCGCCTATTAAAATTCGAGTGTATCGGCTACCGACAGCAGGCAGCAGGAGCGAGAAAATGGGGCGAAGTAGGATTATTCAAATATTACCTCCCGAACCATTCACGTGGATTTGAAATGAAAAATTACCACAGCATCATATTTGAATATATATAATCGCTTTCTCTCTCAAAATACCACTAAGGAAGCGGCGGTCTTTATTTGGAGCTGACAACCCAAAACTTCATGGGAAAATCGTTACCACTTGAACACCCGGTAATATAAACGGCAGAGCAACGAAGTCATATCGCACATATTAGATATTCACCCCGGGGTCTTTCGATATTCACTTCGATTTGGAGGTTGCAGATTTCCCGCAATATCGAATTCCAGTGGCCTCTGGCGCTCGATTGGGGTGGAATATTCTATGGCCGCAGGATTATTGCAACTTGCCAGACACGTAACCATCCGATCTCATCGAGTGATACAGATCTGGAAGTCATCACTGAATGGTATACTACTTGATAAGCTGTCGAGTAGGTATACTTTGACTGTATACGAGTACAGTAAAGCCCAGTCATGCAAGAAGCCGGTTGTAGCAAACGACAGAAGAGCTTTCATGGAACCTGGAGGAATGCCTCCTTCAAATCTCAAGGATCCCAGGTTTGTTATTATTTCCGATCTCAGCTCTAGCTGTGTATAAAAATGCCCTGCACATTATTAGCGCACACGATTCCCGTGTTTGTTCAGTGATATAATTACACGCAACAAACGCCGTCAGCAAATGAGGGTAACATTGATATTGGTAAGGTGTATCGAGGAAATGAAATCTCCAGTATTGGAAGAATCCTACAGGGTTACTCAAGCTAGCGCCGGCACTATATTAATATTGAACTTCGATCCTTTTAGCTTCCTTCATACCTTTCGACCAATAAGATGATTATTCCTGAACCGATAGATCGGATGAGATACCAGCGCTTCCTGGCCGTTTCCGAGTCATCAAAAGAAACAATCAAGCTGTGAGATTGATTTATTCCAAGGCAATCTTTTATCAAGGCTTGGCACTGAAAGATATCAATCATATCATTGATTGATCGTAGGTAAGTGATCGAGTGAGGATCAGAAGAGATGAAGGAACCCCATCAATATCAATTTCTGACATGTCTTGTCATATCAAGGCCTCGGACTGTATTTTTAAAGTTACATAATACTTTTTGAAGTATTGAATTAATGATTGGCCAAGAAGTTAAAGTTTAATGTACCGTGGTATGATCAATGATCGAAGTGAATTTTTTATCCTCGATGTTCTTGAGTATGGTGGGTGATGGGCGAGATCGAGGGTGAGATCGAGGGTGAGGGTGAGGGTGCGGGTGCGGCTCTTTCCTTTTGAAAGGAATTTTCTGATTGGTCATTACGGGGAGGAAGAACACAAAACAGTGGTAGGAATATTATCGTCCCTTCTCTATTTGATATCGGGACGGAACATTCAAGAAAAATCAAAACTACCCGAGGGTCCGAGAGTAGTTTTCGGTATTTTGATGGGTGGTATTTCGAAATTGAATTGAACGGTATCAATTCTCTCTTCACTCCCGTACTACTACAATACCGTGCTGTGCGTACTTCTTCTACACCAAACCCCTTCACGTTCACGTTCGCGTTCACCTTCAACTTCAACAGATTAATTTTGGTCAAATTGATTCCATCAATTTGAACATAGAATCAAAATCATCTTCTCTTCTCTGCTTTCTACCCTTCTTCTTCCTTCCTACTCCAAAATCTTCAAACCTTCAACCGTCAAACCTTCAACTCTCAAATTGAACCTTTGGAGCGTGAATTCGATCTTTATTGAGATCTTCAACACAAACACCCTTTCCAATACCTTGTTTCTTCGAATACATCTTCAAGCCATTCGAAAAGGATCACAATAGTCAAGTCTTCGTCATGACAGACCATTCACAACAACAGTCCGCCATTTCCAATTCTTCCTACTATAGCACGGCAACTACCAAGCCAGTTCCTGCACCTCCATCAGTTTCCAGTGCTCCACCAGGATGGCTCTACAAACGTATCCGCATTGGTAAATACCGTCTTCCTTATTACGCGTCGCCACAAATTCAACTGGTCTTGGTCGCACTTGTATGCTTCCTCTGTGTTGGCATGTATAATGCGCTCAGTGGTCTTGGTGGTGGTGGTCAAATTTCTGCAAAGCCGGCAGATAATGCGAACTCAGCTCTCTATTCCACCTTCTCGGTCGTCGGTTTCTTTGCAGGTACTTTCGCAAATCGTCTCGGAATTAGACTTACTTTGAGTTTGGGTGGATTGGGCTATTGCATCTATGCTTCAAGCTATCTATGCTATAGTCATACCCAGAATACTGGCTATGTCATCTTCGCAGGTGCATTACTTGGTGTTTGTGCTGGTCTTCTCTGGACAGCTCAAGGTGCCATCATGATGTCTTATCCACCGGAGGAGTCGAAAGGAAAATACATCTCATGGTTCTGGTCAATCTTCAATCTTGGAGGTGTCTTTGGTGCTTTGGTAAGTTCAATCGCGCGGATCCTTTATGAATTACGTACCGATAATTTACTCTAGATCCCTCTTGCCTTGAACATCAACGACACTTCAAATCATGTTGTTAGCGACGGTACATACATTGGTTTCATCATTCTCATGTTCATTGGAGCACTCAGCGCGTTATGTCTATGCGATGCGCATAAAGTCCGACGTGCCGATGGATCTCATGTCATTCTCATGAAGAATCCAACTTGGAACACAGAAATCTGGGGACTTTGGTACACACTTAGGAATAACGTCTATGTCTTCCTCCTGTTCCCAATGTTCTTTGCCTCCAATTGGTTTTACACATATCAGTTCAATGGTGTCAATGGCGCACACTTCAATACACGAACTCGAGCCCTTAACAATATTTTATATTGGTTCGCTCAAATCATCGGTGCTTTCTCATCTGGTTATGCATTGGATATTCAAAGATTCAAGAGAACTACTAGAGCTAGAGCTGGCTTGATTGTATTGATCATCCTGACTGCCGCTATTTGGGGTGCAGGTTATGGTTTTCAATCTAGTGTTCCTGATCGTGATATCACTGGTAAACTTGATTATGAAGGCAAGATGGATTGGACAAGTGAAGGTTACGCTGAAGGATTGGTGTTGTATATTGCCTATGGGTTCTATGATGCTGTCTGGCAATTGTCTGTTTATTGGTATGTGTTATGGTTTCAAAATTGTTCATCAAAACTAACACTTCATAGGTTCATGGGTGCACTTTCTAATTCCGGTAGAAAGACAGCAAACTTCGCTGGTTTCTATAAGGGTATCCAATCTGCTGGTGCTGCCATCGCTTGGCGTGTCGACGCAATGGAGTATCCATACCTTACTCAATTCGCCATTACATGGAGTCTTCTTGCTGGTTCTCTTGTTGTCGCAGCACCTGTTATCTTCTTGAACATCAAAGAAGCTACATCAATTGATGATGATATTCTTGATACTGATCTTAACTATGCGGATATTATCCCTGAAGCTATTCTTCTTGATGAAGATAAGAATTATCATGGTGTTCATAGCAGTTCAACAGACACACGTCGTCCATTTAATCCCACTAGGGATGATATGGAACTTCCTCACCTTCGACATGAGAAGAATTCCGAAGATATGGTTTAAATCGGTCAAAAGATCCAAAAGTAGGTTATTACTGTTAGCAAAGTCTATCCTCTCTTGGACATGACTGGTTTCTCTTTTTATTTGCGATGTCAATGTTTATTTGCGGATGGAAGGATGCAGAGATTGAAGGTCAAACTTCATTTTTGCTTTTACTTCTCGTCACACAACACTTGTCACGAGCAAACAGATGGTGCTCGAGTACCGAGTATATGCTTGAGATAATATTTTCGATTTCGATTTCGGTGCAGACGTTTCTCGTTTTTCTGATATTTTACAACGCAACAAAGCGAAATACGGTTCAACGGTTCGGGAATTTGCTTTTTTCATGTTTATGGTTGTGGTAAATGGATGTGGGATGCGACTTCTTAAAAAAGCAAATTGCGAATGAAGGATCAGTGTTATATCAGAATGGATGGTTGAGATTTTTGCGATTGAAAAATGGATTGTACGAATGGGGTGGTGGTTTTATGGCATGGCTAGGATTCAAAGCATATACTTGTGGTAATGATTCTTCGGATGGATTCAAAACTTGATGTGGACACTTTATACTTTTAACTTTAAAAGTACCACGGATGGATTTGATTGAAATTCCTGAGTTTCGAACTTCTTTTAGATACTTGATACTTGATGCTTGTTGCTTCAAATGATATGCTTATTAGAGCATTGTATTGTGGCAGAATGAGCAGATACTCTGGGTAGTGGTGGAGTAGATAGTTAATTTATGCGTGGCTATTTGTTATGATGATGATGTGTATGTGCGTGTGTATGAGAAAAAGGTGAGTCTGGAGTAAGAAGAAAATGTGTAAACTGTGATAACTACGTATCTAGGTAGTAAATGTATTTCAATTTCATACACAAGAAGTAGGGAGGAGAGAGACTCGAGAGTGATAGAGCGAGAGGCCGGAAGGAAAAAGAAAAGGAGACCTCGTTCATCTTGGGGATAAATGGGGGGAGAGAGATTGATTGATTGGTGATGGTGATGGTAATGGCAGTGAAGTAGTTATGTTTATACGTGTGGAATCGAATAATCGAGGAAGGTGATGGGAAAGGATGACAATGACAGTGATAATGATAATAGTGCCAGTGATATAATATGATAAATCACCAAGAAGAAGAATATAGAATAGTCCTAATCGGTAAGCTGCACGTATAGGATTATCATCTCCATCTTGATACTCATGACAATGTTGGGATATTCGAGTATCTGAGGTTTGAGATTAGAGGTGGAGATTTTGTGGTTTTATATAGGTTTTGGAGTGAGTTGTGGGGGATTCGATGGTGGAGGATTGGAGGGTGGAGTATGGAGTGTGTAATTGAAGGGGGTTGTTGATAATGTTGAGTATGGAATGGAGCGGGGTTGGAGAGTACGGAGTATGAAATAGATTCAATACCCGGGGTAAGAAAGCTGCAGTCCTGGATCGAGTAAGAAGTGTGATTCAAGGTATACCTAGACAGATTGGAGGGTTTGCGGAGGTGTGGTATGAGAGCATAAGCGGGATACTCCAGGTTGCGTCAAGAACTTAGAAGTATAAAAGAGATATTCCTCGACTGTAAGACTCAAATCATAAGATTATAAAGACATCGACGTCTAAGCTCAATGTTGTGGATAACAGAGATGGCTATTAACATTTTGGGAATCGGTATCTTAAACGGAGTTTTGTAGGTTGGTAGACTAAGCTCGTAAAGGTTCTTAGGAGTTTCTGTGAATGTGATATATAAGGATATCAATCTAACGAAGATGAAAAAAAGACGTAGCAAAAATATTAACAATAATGAAAAAATACTCACTATTCATGCCAGCGATAAGAGAAGCCCAATGCATATCATAAAATCTTCATCAATGCCAAAACACAGAAACCCCCGAATTGGGGATAAAATCTTCATTACTGAGTTATTCCTTGGATTTGATTTGATTGAAAAGATCGCCTTTACTCTAAGCACACAATTTTATGGAAGTGGTTTGATGGAGTAGTTTGGATTTTGGGATATTTTATAGGAGGGCTGGGGATGCGGTTGGGAGATAATAAATGATGGATGGACGGTAGGAGGGAGAAAAACGGGGTGCAGTAGAGATGGGATAGAGAGATACTATTTCGGAGCGGAGTATAGAAGAGAAAGAAGAAAGTCTGTGGAAAGTTGGGGGTTGACTAAATCGAAGAGGAAGTATAAAAAGAACTTACTTTCTTGAACAAACACATCATGGTTTCTATACTAGATCGGATTGAAGCACCTTAGCAAGTGAGATAACAACAGTACCTCTATTAGGAATTACATATTGCCAACTAGATTAGAAATACTCACAGATTAATTTGGAAAGCAAGAAGAGTTTGAGTAGAAGATTAGAATGGCAGTGAAAATGGTAGTGGGTGGAAGATAATGATGAAAAATTATAACACTAACGCATATTAGAAACGCGAGATTCAGCGATAAGTATATTATATATGGAGTCGTATTGGTTTTCGAAGTTTTATACGTATATATATAGGAAAGCGACAACGGTATTAGCTTCGTCTAGGTTGGTAGACATGAATCTGCTTGTGCATGAATGAGGGTTGGTTGAAAGATTAGTATGATGTGTATTTATTAGAGAATGTATATAGTGAACTATAGGAGTGAAAATATATGATTATGAGGTGGTGATTTGAGAGATTATGGACATATGTGCAAGATTTATCGATAAACTGCCGAGAGCGTTAAGTGAGAATGAGCAGGTCAGTTTATAAGCTGGTAAGATTTGATCTTATCCTAGTGATCCAGACTATGGAAAGAATCAGGTTTATATCGTGGTGGCTGTGTCTGGGAATTATATCTAACATGTGATGAAGAAATGATGGCTATTTAGATTGTATGATTTGGTAGATATTGGAGAATTGAGGAATAGGATGAGTAAGTATGATAATGGAAGTAGGTAAAACAAGAATAAGAGCTGGATATGAATGGTGATGATAGAGAAATTAAAGAGCGATGATGTTTTGTTGGAAGAGTGTTTGTATTACACTTAACAATCTGGACAGGAACAGCCATATTTCAGATTAGATGGTGGCAGACCCACCATTGCTGAGCTGATTGTGAAGAGACACTTGTCATTGTCGGGATGTCTCAATAGGTGGATTAGACGTTGACATATGAAAGATCAAAACTATCTGCATTGCAAAAAACTTAAGTGTTAAGGTGTAGAATTGATATATATTAATACAAGATTATAAACTATTTCCATTTGTGTACAGAACATGTGACAAACTTCAATCTCCACAAACAATCATCGCTGACCCCAGATACGCTCTAATGAGAAGCAAAACCCCTGCTACAATCCCACAAACAATGTCCTTCCAACGGGCTGAATATCCACGCGCTTAAGAAGAGTAATAAGCGATACCGGCAGAGATCGCATCACCAATAAGCTTAGCGGCCGCTTCAGCTCTGGGGATGACATCCTCGGAGGTTCTTTGAATTAAGAGTCCACCGAAAGTGTTGTAGTCACTCTGCAAGACTACCAACCACGCGAGAACAACCGTTCTTTGATCACTTGTGAAGAATTCTTTCTTGGCTTTCAAAGCTGTGATAGCGTCAGGGATGTCAATAGACAAAGTCGTCTCGATGGTGGCTACGACACGGCTGGAATCCTCTGAACTGGCTGGGGCCTCGAGAGCTGCATCAGTGACTCCTTGCTGATTTGCGACGTGGAGGGATGTGAAGTCGACGTCTACGGTAGAGGAATCGAGAGTTTTAGCCTTCACATCGTCGAGGGCACTGATCAAGACAATGACTTGAATATCGATACTGTTGATGTCGGCGATGACGCTATCGGCGGTAGTAACAGATTTGACCGCTGCGGCAGGAGCTGCTGAGACGGCGACGGCCATGGTGGCAAGGTAGAAGGCAAGAGCTTTGATGGAGACCATGATTGCGATTTTTGGCTTTTGAAGCGAGGAATGAAGATAGATATTAAGCTTGGTAGTGAACTGGATGTGAAGATTGATGCTTTTTGAAAAAATGAGAGATCTCACACTGGTATTTATAACATGCCTCAGCGACTGACGAAGCTTGTCAACACTCTCAAATCATAGCATCACGAAGATCTACAGAACTAGTCGATCTCGATCATCCGGCTTTTACACTTGTAGACCTAAACTTTGCGCAACTAACGGAGAACTCCTCAGCGATTGAGGCTCAAGATACTGGTGAAAAGTCAAGGAAGATCGAAGTCTGGTCTGTTCAACACATAACTCCCGGTCACCGCTTGGAACCAAATTGTACAATTGCTGGTGCGCTTACTTCAAGAAAGTCTTTCATGGAAATAGTGTTTGTTAATGCGAATTTGTGTTTTCCCGTAGCCAGTCTTGCTGTATTAAAGTTTTTGTCCGGCGGTGAGGTGTTCTGGTCATCATGGAAGCATCGTTGCGTCCATTGCGACGGATGCGAAGTTTATTTTTAGGTAGAAGGAAAGTGGCCAAAGTTCTGGTGTGATTAAGTGATCCCACGTTAATAAATCTTGATCTAGATTCACTCAATGACTTAGCGCGAGCTCTATAGTGCATGCTACGCCAACTTTGCCCATTCTAGTGAATGAGTGTCTTCAAGAGACAAAGAGACCCTCGAACCTTGACATTGGCTTTTGCCAGCCTTTCAGATTTTTGAGGCGTCTTCGATTAGGCATTTTCCGTTGCAAATGCGAGAAGCATTTATGATTGCCTAGGTTAGGACCTTCACCTACGTTACTGTTGACACATAGAATCAGTATTTCGAACTCGAATTCGACAATTGATTATTACTAGATATTCGAGAAAAGTTACATAAGACGTCCCATACGCATATCATGCAAACAAAAATGCTTGCAAAAAGGTAGGGCAATACCATAAGAAGATGCGTCAAACATGATACACCGTAAGACTTGATAATGATCTACAATGAGTATTGTATAAAATCGATAAATAGCGGTAGGATGTAGGGAAATGAAGCTAATGCCACCCTAAATCGACCCGAGCTAAACCTTATTTCATCGTCGATCCACTAATTGATGTTTCACTTCAGCGCTTGTTTCACATTTCATTTGTACCTGCATTGTATTTTTGAAGGTTTCAAGACTTTATAGTTTCATTTTTTCTTCGAAGACTTCGTACTATGTAATGAAATAGCTTCATTAAAAAGAGATGGCGGGGGAGGACATTCAAAGAAAAGAGGGAAGAACTCTAGAAGATAGTTACAATTGAATTAGACAAAGATCAGATTTCAAATGAAAAGTCTGATATATTCCGTATAGACCGGAAAACGAAGCAAAGGGTATTGAATGGTATAATGGTACAATTAAACATCTAGAATCTTAATCCTCATTGAAGATGGCTATGGAATCCTTCTAGGGCAGTCTCCTATCAAGTATTACACCCTCCGCTCATATTAATGGAGTTGCTTAAGTTCAACCTCATTACTGTGTCCATTCGGATAAGGTATATGTTCATCTTCAGGCACTGACCATTTCTGATAGACCATCTCACCATGTTGTACAAATTGTCCTTCATTATCAATACCAATAACAGGATCTCTCTTCACTTCCAATACAGCGCCACCCAAAAACAAAGGAACTGCAAAACGAAAGACCACGTAATAAGTGAAACCAGCTAGAACGAGTGTCCATCCGATTGTGGGAACAATGTACCAAGGTATGGAACTTCCAGAAGACGATTCGGGAATCCATAACGCGGCCACTGGAAATGCATTGGCGACGAAAACAATAATTGCAGTTATGAGACTGAACCATCTATTTGTTGTGGAGTATGTGTTCCATTCATCTGTCTCTCTTGATCGCATCCATATCATGCCAAAACTGAGACATATTGCGACCATCGCATCAATTGGGTATGTGTAGATTTCTGCCAGAAGCTGTCAGTGAATATTGGGAAGGTGGAGAACAAAAGTGAGATTCGAGAGTTCACTTACCAACAAGTAATGGGTAAGCATCCCTAGACTGAGGGATCCGAATTGATGCAAGAATCAGAATCGTGGAGAATGCGCAGTGAAGTACAAGAGCTGGAAATGGAATTGGCTCAAATTTGGCCCGTTCTGGCGTGGTTGCGACTCCTCCCTGTGGAGGATGTTCAACCGGCTCTCCGACTTGTTCCGATCGCTTCAGTTTCTTGATTGCCCATTCAATAATGTTCACATTCTTGGCAAAGACCAAAGAGAATGGAAGTATTCCTTCTTTCGCAATCTCCTGCTTGACACGAGCAGCGGTAAAAGTAGTGACAATGACGTTGCCTAAGCTTGAGACAGCGAGACATGCATCCATCAGTTGACTTGCTCGCCTTGCATTCCAAGCTTGGCCAATGGTTCGCTTGAAGAATTGTTCGACCACTGATTCACCATCTGGGAAATCTCCATCCTGTGGGACTACTACTACTATCATCTAGAATTGTTGTCAGCCTGATTTCAAGGACCCCTCAAGATTCATACAAACATATGATATGTTAGTTAAAAAATACAGCAGACACATTATTCCAACGGTCCATAGAGATATGCCTCGAAACCTAGTGGTTGGCTTTTTAATTTCACCGAGGACCTAAAGTAATGTTAGTTAGACCACAAAGGTTGGCCGACACGGTACCTACATAGTTAGCTTGGTTCCACCCACCGCATGTGAATATAATATTGAGGTATGCGGCTGCAAATCCACGAGCATGGTCGCCTTTCCCTAGTTTTTTGAAACTGGTACTTGTGTCGAGGTTACTGTACGATAGTGGGTCGCGATGGAAGTGTCCAGTATGATTGTTGAGTACCATAAAGCCCAGTATAATTATCATAATGAGCATTGAGACCTTTGTCACAGCGAAAGCACTGTTCAAGTGAACACCAAACATCCTGCCTAATGCATGCAACAAAGTGACGAGCCAGGCAGTACCAAGTGCGATTCCTTGCACTGCGCCTTTTGGTGGATCATTTATTCCTGCTGCTGCAAGAGAATGAACTGCAAACGAAACGCAATTGGCGGCAGAATTTCCGACGACTACGAATATGAAGCCAAACATACAAATCGCCATGTATTTAGGATGTTTCGCGAGGAATTTGAGGTAGTTAAGTTCACCACCACTTCTTGGAACAGCTTGAATTTCGCCAGCCATCCTGCGCCGTGGAATCGTAAGGCCATACTCGACGTACATCAAAGTGCCAGCCATGCTGGCTATAAAGCCCAAGGTCCAGAGAACGAGACTTGCCCCGATATTCCGATCTTGTTGTATAATAGTGGTTGGCGATTCGAATATACCCGTCCCTGAACATGTGTGAGTAATGATCGCTGCAGAGGCAAGTTGGTTTATAGGAAGGTGACATACCCATCATCCGATTTATTATGATACAAGCAACTTGGAAACGACTTAACAAATCTTTGTCCTCTGGAGATTTTGTGAATTCTTTCGAAGAGTTACCAATAGCCTCCTGCTCGTCCAAGTATATCAAATCATCAACACTGAGGCCACCAAGACTTATGTTGCTCCGGTCTTGATGCATACTTTCCGAGGGTACCGCCATTGTTGGTGATTGCGGTTACGCCGGATTTCCCATCATAGATTTGATCAATTCAGAGTTCTGATTTCCGATGAATAGCAATTGGCTACATTGAAATGTTGCGTACTTCAAATATGTAGGAGAGGTTGGCTGGGCCATGACGGTTCTGAAGTATTTGAACTAGGCCTGGCCCGCACCCGTAAGGGCGTCGGTGAACTATTTTGTGTGACAGCCTCATTCTTGATATCTTGTCGGATTGAGACAAGGACAAGCAAAATGAGTGAGATTGGGTCACACTCACGAGGGTGGTAGGGGGTTTATTTAACTAAGACTATTGGCTGCGCCCCCGCGCCCCTCATTCTCTCTAGTTGCACAACGGAACAATAGGTTCGCAGGGCTTAGGCGTAGAGTATTCATCTGACAGAAAGATAAATATGGGACGGGGAGAATTTGCTTATATTTTCATGTGTTAAGCCGCTATAAAATAATCCGGGTCGTCATTCCATTGAACTACAGTGGTATGATAAGCGGGTGGTGGAAATACAATAGCTAGTCGTAGGCAGCTAGCATTGTAAACAGGGCTACACACTACATTTTGAGAGAGACAAGTACTTGTTGTTTTTGACAACTTTCTTTTCAAATTGTTGCTATCTCTATCACCCTCTTTGCTTTTAACATGATACTATTGCGCGCGATATTGTGGAAATCTCTTGATAAGGGACAAGGTTATGATGATGGAATTTTTTGACCACATGCAGGCCCTTGCTGATAAGCTTCACGATCGCACTCGTATCTCTTTGCCTCGTAAGCAACATTTATATGCAATTCGCTACCAGATTTCTAATTCTCGATAGATTCTCACGATTCGAAGTCCGAAAACAATTTGGAGGAAGAACTTGACGAACTTATAAAGTATCTATCGACAATCCACGCCCGTTTTCTCGATGTTCAGGGTACCTCGGGCCAGAATGGCGATCCTCGTTCGTCTGGGGACCTTATCAGAATCTTGATCAGCGTTCATGGAAATCTCCAAATTACATTGCAGTTGATAGAAGAAGAAGATGCGAAGAATTATGAAGCTACTGAAAAAGCATTTCTCTGGAAGTCAGAACTGTTAAATTCGGTTGCGGAAGCCATAGCCATCGAAAATCACAAATTGAGAGTATTGCTCTGCACTTTCGACCCGTAAGTATCTTACCGCCAGCCGATGAACCTTGCACATATTGACTCTTTTACAGAGATGCTAATGTTGAAGCTGCCATTCCTCTAGAATGGAGAAGGTGGAGATCGCGAAAAATCGAGGGCTACGTCGAAGCGGAAATACAAAGATGTGGGAGACAGGGACGCGAAGTAAGCGGACTGGATGGCTATAATTACCAATTTAAGTGGAACAAATTGAACGATGCAGAATACTTGAGCCAGATTTCTGGAGACAAACTTTGCAAAGTTTCGGCCAAATCTTGGGGAGCTTTCATTCAATGTTTCACTCGAAATCTACAAATCGCACAAGAAGAGTCTTGTGAACCTTCTGATAGGTGGATACATCTTATGATTTGCTCGCACTACTTGATGTCTGCTCGAGACTCTCAGGAGTATCGCCAATTTGCCACACATTTCAAACATCCACAAGATTTATGTATCATTGATGCGGGCTTCACTTTACATCATTATATAACGGAGCTGGAGATCGTGAGTAGCTGCCATTCTTTGATTCACCTAAAGCTGACAATCCACAGCGGCTCTTTGGCATTCTTACCGAACTAGAAACAGAATACCTCAATCCTGATGCTGTTCAAGAAAGGACCAAGACGAAGAACTCGCAGCAATCGACGCCATTGATCCCTCAAACTCCTCCTCTAGTACAAGATAGGCATGAAAGTGTCTCAACTGGGTCGACTCAGTCCATGAGCATCGATGAATACAGAGTTATTTTCAAATGGTAACACGATCGGTAATTCCATGATATAGTCATGTACGAATACTAACACTTGTTAGTCAACTCAGTGGCGAGCAAAATGGTCATGTAATGAAAATTCGAATAGATGCAGAGGGTGCATTGACTTTGGATTTCGACGAGGAATTACATCTTTGGCCTAACACCCTCCAGACGTTCAGAGAATTGTAAGTCTGCGCAATCAAACTGCTGATGTGGTAATAATATCTAATCACGCCATAATAGAGATTTACGAAGAGCTTCTATTCACCCCAATTATCTTACCCCCGGAATTTATATGTGTGATTTAACCCTGGAGAGAAAACTACGTGGAAGACCCGATCTCACGAATGGCCGTTTGTTCTTTCAAAGCTCAACAAATTTGAAGGAATTTCAAAAGGCTCTGACAGGATATAAGGTTTTAGTAGAATTGTTAGTTCTTCCAATATCTTCTGAACATCAATACCTGCTAACTCTTCTACAGTCAACGGGGAATCATACTCCGGACCCTTGAGAAGTACCAATTGGAAAGCAAAAATGCAATTACTGGAAGACTACAGATTTGGCTCAAAGACTTCAGCAGGGGGCATGATTCTACCCAAGCTGGTGCAGGCTCTTCGCTTCGAAGAGCATCGACATCTCTCTCAACCATGAGCGGGACTACCTTTGCTTCGATAGCCACACTGAAGGCACAACAAGCTATTCCTGGTTCACATCTAACTAGTATTGACGAAGGTAGTGGCTTACAAATAGAAATGCCCGTTCCTCCACTTGTCATTATGTTTGTTGAATCGTCGTCGAGAGATGGGAAGATCCAACGAGGGCAGATCTTGGCATTCAAATGTAAGCATCCAAAATCCTATCTTAATTGGTTACTAAAACAATCTTAGTTGCAGAGCACTCGAAGCTTAACCGAAAAAAATGCAAGCCTGATGACAAGCTTCCTCGCTGCTTTGTACTTCACCCTGTCCGTTGCGACCTTGAAATCGGACCTTTGAAATTTCCACAAAATCCGAAAGAACTCAGCTGGCTCGAAGTCTCTTTCTCAAACAATGAAGGTAAGTTTTGACTCAGTAATGATTTTTGTGTCAAATGCTAAGATATCATTGATAGAAAGGGAAGTTTTTACTAAGCAACTTGAAGATGCAAGGAAAATATACCATCGACGTATGGAACAACATAACAAGGGCTTGAAATTCATGCGCCAGGGTCGTCATAACACCAAAGAATACGGCGTGGATTAATAACGATGAATAATGTATAATCTTTCATGATTAACGAAACGAAGGCGATGAAATTGGTAGCATTTAGTGCACCGTGTATATATTTTCTGGGTTCATACGCCTTTTGTATATTATGATTCCACTTGTTGAAGATCACCTCATGAATTGAGTCTTCCCTATATATATCATGGTTTCTCGTCATTGTGCTAAGCTAGTGTTGTCTCCAACTCATCTTCGGAAAGAAAGGTGCCTCTTCTCCTTGGAGCCGATGGTCCATTGATA
This sequence comes from Botryotinia convoluta, assembly GCA_004786275.1. Classification (NCBI taxonomy): domain Eukaryota; kingdom Fungi; phylum Ascomycota; class Leotiomycetes; order Helotiales; family Sclerotiniaceae; genus Botryotinia; species Botryotinia convoluta. Next base: position 52,394 of record PQXN01000010.1, on the reverse strand, counting down.
ATTTTATCCCCTCTTCTTTGGGAGAACTCATCTACTGAGGTGGATTGAACGTCGTTCCTCCGCTCTGCCAAGCTACAGACCATACCATCTATATTGCTTGAAACATCCTCGTAAAGTAGGTCAGATCTACTGCTGTATTTTACCATGCCAGAATGGTCGGAGTTTAAAGGTAGATTTCGTGCACCTGGTGTCGCACTATCTTCTACCATGAGAATTTTTTCGCCTACAATCCCGTGACGCTGTTTTCATTGTTAGTCATCCGAAATTTATCATCTAAGAAAGTCTTACTGTTCGAGGCTGGGAATAATGCCTCTCCCAAAAATACAACACTTCTGGTGCATGTGAAGAGGATCTTTCTTTCAGCTTGCAGCAGCTCTCAAATCTGTGTTTTAAATCTATGAGATAAGCAGATGGAGTCCCGTTCTCACGATCACGACATAATTGGCCGATCAAAACTTTGTTTGGCTGTGATTTTACAGCTTCAATAAGAGAAGGATTGTTAAGGCCTGCTATTGGGATACCAAAGCCGACAAGTCCGTGCCAGAAGTCAAAAATCTCCCGCTCGTATGGATCACGACTATCTGCAGCTTTAAGAAGCGACTAAACAGCGTGATATCAGCACCTATACCTAGGAAGCCGAGATGAGACTTACCTCCTGAACTATCAGACCCCCAAGACTTTGTCCAATAAAGATTATGGGACGATTTCGTGTCTATAACTCGTGTCAGCAGCAGTCCGTAGCGGCTTAAGCGAAAGGGGTATACCACCTACCGAGGTCTTTCTGCGAAGTAGTGTCAATCTATTTAAGAAGGTACTCGCTATATCCTCAACCTTTTCCATGGATTGACCCCCAGAAACAATGGACGGATACCCATACAAGAGAATGCGAGTGTTTGGGATATCTTTCGGAAGGAAATCTCTCAACCACATTTCATGACTACCAGGAGTTGTGGAACGGAAAGTCCCAAATGCGTGCGTTCCAAGACCCACCACAGCTACGATACTACAGCTCACGTCAGTCATGAGAACTAGTCTAGTGAATGATATATATACATACTCCACATCAGCTTGCAACCTCTCAGAACTGGCATTATACAAAGTTGTGAAGTTCAGGAAGTCTGCATCATATTGTATATCCGGTGCATCTGAACGTGATTGGCGTGCTAGGATTACTTTTGGCAATTGCTCCGTTGGAAACCCATACTCTTTCTCTGGGAATGTGACGGTAGCACAAAAATGTTCACTTGTATGAAGTGCGAGACTTTGTATCTTGGGTTTGCTGCGAAATTCCTTCTGGACAATTATTTCAACAACATCTCTCGTGTATGTTACGGGTATTTTCTTGATACGAATAGTATCTGGTCTGTCTTTTGTTGCAGGTGGTTGGGGGATTTTCTCTGAATCAGAACTTGGAGGTTGTACTAGCCCTTTTCCTTTGTCTGACTTTGGTAGAGGATCGAGCTCTCGCAATAAAGCTTGGACCTTGATACGACAAAGATTATGTACTTTCTGTGATTCTTAGTGGTAATTCAAGTACTTATATCATGCTAAAATACCTGTAGTTCCTCAGATTTGGGCGCCTCATTGCCTGGTAGTTGGACTTCATAGTCATAATTCTGCGCTCCGGACTAATTGTGAAACGTTAAATTTACGATTGACCCGAGCATTTGATGACAAATACTGACAGCAGACTTCTTCCGAATCACTTTCGCATGTTTACCGAAGAACTTTTGAACAATGCTCTCAATGGCAACAGTACATTCTTTTCGATCACCGGAGACGGTGCATACGCAACGCAAAACATCGTCTGAATTTCGACTCATTGGAAAAATACGCTTTTGATTATACTTGCGCGAAAAAGATAGCAGATTGTGTAAATAGAAAAATAGATTTGTTGAGGTGTTCCGTACGCGGGATCTGTTAATGTGCCTCGACCAGGCTGCAAGGTATATTTCAATGATGAGGCTCAATGTGGAGAGAATACTCGAGCTGATCATTTACTTGGTTTACTTGGTTCTCGGGGGCTGTGACCCAATGCGGAATCCCTCACATGTACCCATGCATCCTCGGCGTTGTGTGACTAGTCATATGTCTTATCGCTCAGCCGGAAATGTTCGCCCTATGGAATGAAGGCATGCCACCAGGGCAGTGCTCAACTCGTGGTATCGAAGTACACTCGGTGAGGGGGTTGATAAAGAAGAGATGATACCAGGTAATTGGAAACATTACTGCATCGATTTTCAACCTTTATAACAGACTTCACAAAAATGTCTCCTTTCCGGAAATCTCAAGGAGAAAACGTGGAAAAATCAAGCCGGGTCCCGTCTTACAGGTCAGCTGACTATCCAAATCCCCAATGGCAAGAAGACATGAAGATAAGGACGCCTTCATTTGGCACATCAAGCCTTGCGACAGAAAAGGAAACTACTAGTTCGTCAATGATAGTAACCCAACCGCCAATAAACATCGACGATGTATGGCGAGAAGTACGAGCGCTTGAACGCCACAGGTTCGCATCGTCTCGGTACCGGAAAGTCGGGAAGACAATTGAGCCGGTAATAGACTTTTTAACGAGGTTTTCTCCTATAGTAGATATGATGGTTCAGGGGACCAGTAGTGCCTCTTTAGTGTGGGGTTCATTGAAAGCTGTTTTGATAGGTTGCTCAGACTTCGGCTACTTATTTTTATTATATCGATAATGCCATGTTAAAGCTTAGCGATATTCTTTCCATATCAAGTCAGTATGAAAAGATGTTCGCGACGGAAGTCCGTGTCAGAACTGCGTTATCGGATTTATATGATGAAATTTATCTATTTCTGGAGAAAATACGAAAGTCGGTTTCTGTTAGCTGTTAGTAAATCGACCCTTAATTTCTTCTACCCCCGGTTCTGACAAAGTTTTAGCATTGAAGGTCTTTCTCAAGAACTTGAAAAAGTCTTTCGACGCAGAGTTTAAAGATAATTTGGAACATGTTGAAAGATATACTCGGGTTTTCAATGATGAAATTACTCTTGCGCATCGAGAGAGGATGGATGTCTCGACTAAGAAAATCCAAGAATTAGTTGGAACTATTGCTTTAGACAATGTAGACCTTGCGAACCGAGTAGATGGTCGAGATGCATATCGTGAGTCGAGCCATTTACCCATACTTAGCTTTCATTGGGCTTCCTATACTTCCTATAGCAATCCGCTGACGAGCACATATAGACACCAAAGATGCAATATTAAAATGGTTAACCCAGGTTGACTCTAGAGAAGATTATTACCGAGCTCTGAAGAGACGCTCACCAGGAACCGGAGTGTGGCTGCAAGACGATCCAAGATTCCGGAGCTGGAGACGCTGCACCGAACCTTCGACTGACCGTTCGATATTGTGGATTCATGGCCGGCCGGGATCAGGCAAAACCGTGCTAAGTACTACTGCCATTGAGCACTTTCAACTTAAGTCAGAGAAAGCTTTGGAAAGATCGGAGAATGAAATAGCCTCTGTGGCTTACTTTTACTGCGATTCCGGGGACGCCAGAAAAAGATCGACGTTAGAGATCCTCGGATCAATTTTGGCACAGTTGATTGTACCACTGCATGACTTTCCAAGCGGAGTCAACGAAGCGTATGAACGAGCGAGGAAGTATGGAAGACAGTATTTATCAATTGCAGACGATATTATCTCCGTCATCAAACACGTGGTACAAGATTCTCCATCTTGTTACATTATCATTGATGGAGTAGATGAATGCAGTGATCCAGGTGATCTTACAAAAACATTTGCGGATATTGCAACAGGCTCCCACAATGTTCGACTAGCTCTTTTTTCTCGCAATCTTCCTACTATTGCATTTGAGCTGGAGAAAGTGTCGTATGCAATGATAGAGCTGGAACCTTCTTTGGTACAGCCAGATATCGACAACTTTTTAACGAAATCATTGGATAATTTACCTGGGAAAGGTACAGGGACACAAGAACAGGCATTCTCCAAACTGTCGAATGCTTCTGGTGGTATGTTCTTATATGCTGCTCTGGGAATCCAAAGTCTAGCCGAAGCAATTGATTCACAAAGTGTTTTGGATGCCATTGAAAGAATACCCGAAGGACTCAACGGATTTTATGGTCAGATACTCGAGAGATTAGGTTCACAAAGTATTCGAAGACGGGATCTTGCTCGTAGAATTCTTTTGTGGGTCTGTTGTACAACAAGACCACTATCCTGGAAAGAGCTCCAGTGCGCTTTGTCTTGGGATGAGACCAAAGAGGTGTTTATAGAGAATCAACGACCTTTCAAAGATGCTGTGCTCGATATATGCGCTCCTTTGATTGAGTACCGACCCGAGAAGGATACATTCCATCCGGTCCATACATCAGTTCGTGAGTTTCTATGGAAGTCTCATGGTTTCGACTCCATGTCAGCGAAAGCAACGCAATTTCTCATGACTGAGTCGCACGCACACCAGACTATTGCAGAAGTAGTAATAGCTAGCCTCTCACTACCAGATGTTATACATAACACCCAAGTTGATGACCTTCAATATCCACTGGCGAGATACTCTACAGAAAGCTGGTGTCATCATCTATCGTCAGCGTCATTTGAAGAGAATTTGTGCCAAAAATATGACACGTTTACGGATTTGCCTTTAGCACGATCGACATGGATCCTCCGATTCCTTATTTCAAACAGGCAGTCATTTCCTCTACAACGTATAGCGAAGTATCAGAAACAAGTGAATGATTGGAAACATCGCAAAGAAAGCTCAACTACCACTTTTGCAGCAGAAGATCTGGCTGATATACAACGAGCATTAATTGAACTGGATCAACTAGACCTAGGCCAAGCAGACTCTATCTCAAATTTTGAGCGCGATCTGATTGTCCGGGATCTGGCAAGGGCTTTCACAATGGCAGGAAAAGTCGATCAAGCAATTGATATGTTCGAAAATGCTCTTGCCCAAGGACCCAAAGAAGATCCATCGCCGGAATCTATCCGCACCACATGGCTTCTCAATAGTCTTGGAATAATGTATGACCAAAAGAATCTTACTGATCTTGCTTTGCGCACGCAATTACAAGCTTTATCTATCCAGGAAAAATACCTTCCTCCTGATCATCTCGATCTTGCATTAACATTAAACGAATTGGGTCGGGAAACACGACACCTTGAGAGATACTCAGAGTCCGAACAATACCATCTCCGCGCCCTTAACATTCTGCGTCAATCTCTTCCCGAGACGGACTTGCAAATAATCTGGACCCTTAATACCCTCGCTCGCTGTTATCGCTTCCAAGGTCGCTATCCCGAAGCGCTCGCTATCCATCAACTTGCCCTCAGCGGCCAAATTACGCTAATGGGAGAAGACCATCCCCATCCCATACGAACGCGGTCAGATATTGCGAAAGTATTGAAAGCGCAAGGAAAATTCAAAGAAGCGTTGGAAATCATGGAGGACATGTATCTAAGGAGAGTCAAAGTGTTGGGGAATGCTAATCCGGACACGTTGTGGACAATGAATGATATTGGGATGGTGTGGGAGGAGATGAGTATGGACAGTGGGGATGCGGAGTGCAGTAAGAAGGCAATTGAGTGGCATGAGAGGGCGTGGAAGGTGCAGGCGAAGGTGCTGGGTGAGGAGCATAAGCATACAATTTGGAGTCGGGGAGTTTTGGAGAGGCTGGAGGGAGTGGAAAGAATAGGCGATGCTGTTGTGGTTGCTTGATTTGGATGAGAGTCTTGGAACTCTATTTGGTTTATGTTTATGAACTATGATAAGATGCTGGGCTTTTAGGTAGACTGCCTGGGCTTATGATTCAAAATGGTGGGGTTTGTGCTGGGTCAAGGCATTTTTTTTCTGGGGGGATTAAGATACCTTTAAGTTCGTAAATATGTTTTGTTACATGTATTTAACGGGATTGCGACAGTGTGGAATTACGATATCCCACAAGTAAATGTGACCTCAGCGCGGGTGGGGACTGGTGAATATAGTGAATCAAGACTGTTGACCCGATTTCAAGATTTCACTATAAAAGGTTTTCCATTTTCCATAGTCTGATCAAGCAACATTTAGGAGGCACGGGTTCAATCACCTTACAAGGACCTCGAGATTCAAGGTATCATAAACCATGATTTCCAAAAGAAATCGTAACATAGACACCAATTTAATGTATTTTATTTTTGTCACATTGTGCGTGGTATATCGGCTACAGCATCAACAGTTGCATCTTTATTGATAATAAACAGCTTTACTCACGAAAGTAGATATTGATATGTTGAAATGACAACCAATAGTGAAACTGATGATATCTCAAGAATAATTCAGGTATAACTGGAGAGTGGGCCAGGTCCTCCTTTTTTGATATATCGTTACAACGCACGCGTCCGATCCTAGGGCAGTCCAAAGATACTCCTTTCCTTGAGCTCCCAAAGAGGTTCATTCGTTACTGCAAGTCTCTTATATAAATCCATCTCTTTTTTTCAATTTTACTTCAAGGATATCTGATTTGGAATGACATAACCAGAGCAGAGGAAAGATGCAACAATTTCAGTGGATATTCCGTTATACTAAAGTCTCAGTAAATGTCAATCCCCGAAAAGCTTTTTTATGAGCGGTACAATAGTAGAGAGGATATAGTGACAAAGCTACATCTTAGCAGCAGAAATTTCCGATAGCAGAGATTGAGGTAGAGCGTTTCTTAAATATGGTAACGATAATATTTCAGGGTGAATTTAACAACAAGCCGCAGCATATATACCAGCTTTTCCAATACAAAAAGCTACGTGCAGTTCGAGGGATCGAATGGAAAGAGAGGTTTGTTTTCCCTGTGCTGTGTAAAAATGACCACCCTATGAGAGTACAGTCGGGTATGGGAATGGGCTCCCATGGGTTATTTATATAATACCTATTTCTTTTATGATTTCGAATACTAGTAGCCGAAGAGCCTGTCGATCTGAGTGTGTAAAATGACCCCTTTTGCTTATCGAGCAAATAACGTTAACTCCATCTTTTGCATTTCAAACTCAAAAAATGTTAGATTATAAAATCCGCCAACTTTCCTGATAACTTCTACAACTTCAAAACTACATGACATGAACATAATAAACAAGGAAATGTACGCAGGCGATGGGGAATTTAGCCATATGATCACAACAATATGTCACGGTTTTTCTAAAAGAAAATTACTTACATCTCAAGACCAGGGACGCCATGAACAGAGTTGGTCAATGGTAGTGATGTGATCTGACAGCAAGCTATCCCCAACGACACTAACTCTTCCATATGACTATCCGATGGTACCAATTCCCTTCAATCTGCCCCTCAAGCACCCGTTCCATACCAGAACAACCAAGAAACTCAAACCTGGCTAATTACCTTCATAGCTCCTTAACTCGTTATCGAACCATTCTTCTGCGCACCTTAATGTGAAATTCTACCATCCTTAGTATTTATACAATCGATGCCAATGAGCTTAAACATAGAATTCTTTTCAGAAATTCGTGCTATATAAGCACCTGTATCACAACTAGTAGATTTCTCGTGATAGAAAAAGAGAAATCATAGATGGGAAGGGATCAAGGACTGTGCCTGGCAACGAACACATTCTATAGACTCTTCTTTGGTATTGGAGGAAAGATAGATAGGCTAATTTTGGTGTCGATGTGTATGTCACTCACTGTTTGTTGATGTTGAGTGATAACATTTGACTATAAAATTTCGGCAAGGGTAATCGAAACGGACAAATTACCGACAGTGAGTGAGGTAGTCCATGACAATAGGCAGGTTTATGGCGACAAATATCATGATTTGTCTATCCAGAAGGATCTTAGTATTCTAGATTTAAAAGCACAGATTAGTGTAGCAATAATGTATTTTATCAAACACAAAATACAGACGCTGAAGTTCCTTGCAGCATGGTTTACTATATCCAAGAACCTGTTTTGGTCATCTGATTCTCAGAACAAGTATAAAGAATCAATACAGAATGAGATACTCCATACTTATACTCTGCGATTGAATTTCTCAAAAAGTAGTCGCTGCTAAGAACGAAGGTGGAAAAGCCTCAATGCACAGCTTGAAAAGCCCATCGCTGTATTTGGTGTGCCCCACTAGGATTCCAAGTTCTGGCTATAAAACAGAGGTGACGAAGAATTGGCCTCCTTATCAGAAAAAAAGTTGAATATCTGGCACATTGTGAGGGGTGAGCGAGAAGGAGGTATATCATGTTTTCTATAGTGTTTCTAATACTTGAAAATGCTCCGTAGGTTCTGGAATAGCGAAGCAGATGAATGATGAAAGCGAGTATGGCGGTAGAAATACACTTATATTAATGACGATATCTATTTGATGAAAAGATCAGTGATAATCATAAGCGCCGTCGACTATCTCGACCGTGCCACGTATGAAGGCTTTCGGAGGGAGCAATGTCGCCAGGAACACTTAGCAGTGAATAAAAAGTATCACATCACGTAATATAGTTGACTGATACTGAAAAATCGATACAATGAGCTAAAATTGCAATTAAGGGTATTAAACAATTAAAAAACATGTTCAGGAAGATTAGAACCTTGCTTCCACCTTCTTCTCCACATCCCCCAAAGCCCAAGCACTAGACTTCGTCTTACTTCTCACACTTGTAGCTTGCTGTTCTGTGAATCCTTTTGCTTCGACAGCTGGGTTATAACCCAACTTATTCTTCTTTCCAACTTCGGCGGAATCAACAGGAGCATTTGTCTTCCCATCGGCACGCTTGTAAACAGTCACCACAACAGCCCCGCCCAATCCAAGATTGTGTTGTAAAGCTACTCTTGTATCATCAACCAATCGATTGTTTGCCCATCCGCGAAGATGCCAGACGAGCTCAGCGCACTGTGCAATTCCTGAGGCGCCAAGCGGATGGCCTTTCGATATCAATCCGCCGGAGGGGTTGATCACCATCTTGCCGCCGTATGTAATATCTCCAGCTCTCACCATTTCATGAGCCTTTCCTGGTGGAGAAAGACCCAAAGAGTCGATAACGATCATCTCATTGGCCGAGAAACAATCATGCAACTCGCAGACTTTGATGTCTGCAGGTGTGACCTTTGCTTCTTCCATAGCAGTCTTTGCTGCAAATTTTGTCATTTCGAAACCCATGAGGTCAATCGCAGATTTGGAGAATAGCGACGGAGCATCAGTAGCCATACATTGACCTGCAATCAATACTGCTTGTTCTTTGAGATGTGGGCGCGCATCGAGGAAATCTTGTGAAACTAGAACAGCTGCTGCCCCTCCATCTGATGTAGGACAGCATTGCAATTTTGTGAGAGGCTCATGAATCATGGGAGCTTCCATGACTTGTTCTAGAGTATATACATCTTGGAATTGAGAGTATGGGTTTCGTTGCGAATGCTCGTGGTTTACTCTGGCAATCTCCGCGAAATCTTCATTCTTGGCACCATACCTATTTGCGATGAAGAGTTAGCTTTTTGCTGTGCCATCGAACATCGACTAGTGATAGACATACTTTTCCATATATTCTCGACCTGCATTACCAAACATTTGCGCAGCCCCAGGTGCATTCGTAACGCCTCTAGTGGCTCGCATCATTTCACCCGATGTGCCAGTCGGATTACTACGATCATTCCAGAAACTCTGCAGCGAACCCGGATTCATCTTTTCGAATCCAACCACCAATATACAATCTGCACCTCCATGACTAATAACATTTCTTGCCAAAGCCAATCCTGTTGAGCCTGTTGAGCAATTGTTGTTTACGTTGTAGATTGGGATCTGGGTCATTCCGAATTGATAAAAGACACGTTGTCCGCAGGTCGAATCTCCATAACAATAACATGCCACTCCTTGATCGACGTCGTCGTAATTGATTTGTGCATCAAGCATAGCCTTGATACCAGCTTCGAAACCAAGCTCAGTGTAATCGACTTTACCCCTTGGCTTGATGAATTTGGTCATGCCGACGCCTAGGACGTAACATGGTTCATTGCGTTTGATAACCATCTTGAGATTATAAATGATTCAAAACAAGTGATAAAGTGATAATTATTACTGTGGTTTCAATTGTGCAAAGAAAAGTGTCGTGAAGTTATGATACAGATCTATAAATGAGAAATGGAGGTGATTAGAGAGCCTTATCATGTTCATTTCTGGGGTAACTTTTGCGGGGAAACTACCGAGGCTCGGAAGTGGATCGTTGCCGTTATATCCGGTGCTAAAGGAACGTTTTTGGTGCAAGCGCTAGTTAGTCAGTTAGGGGTTAACGATTTCCAGTGTTCGTGGCGAATAATTGTGACATTTACTACTGGAATTAGCATCTTTCCTATTTCATAGCAGCTTGAGTACCTTGTTGCCAGTATTGTTGTACGACAATCCAGCAATTGAGAGGCCTACAAAGTGAGAGCCCTCTATACACTATTATCATGGCCTCTGTAAAGAACAAGAGATGAAACTCTGTTGGAAAATAAATACTTTGATTCCAGCATCCTCGAATCCTGCGACGAAAGATTCGTCCACAGCTTGAACTTATGATTCAAGAAGTGAAACAGCTTTGAAGCCAAATGGCCAAGGATTTTGCCATGCTAGGTTATCCGGTCACATTCGTTCAGTGTCAAGTTCAATCAAGTCCCTCAGTATTCCTGCTTTACTATTCATCTTACCTCTATTTAATCTACGTGCATTCGTTCTATCTTAATTTATACAATCTTCTCATCTGCCAATTAACAATCTTTGCGGGCGTTGAAGCTAGCTTGATGAACTCAAAGTCAAGCATGCCGTGGGCTTTTGGGAAGGATACACGAGCCAATATTGATGTCAAATATTCGGCTGCAAAAGGGTGCGTTCTGACTTAAATGGTTCTGGATCGTAATCCGAATACCTGTCTGGATGATGATGGTATTGTTGTCGGGCTATTGCAACGAGTCGATGATTCTTGAATTTCTTCTTCGCCTAGCCACACACTCAGTAACCGAGTCTCCTCGATCGTGAAAAATCATCAGTAAATCATGTCCAGCATAACTTTCTTTTCACGCTATATTGATCTTTAATCAATCGCTTCTACATTGCCGATAGAAGCACGAATGGCTAATATATGAACTTCTTTCTTAACCTCGCCCTTACAATGGGGCCGAAGCCAGTTTGCATACCTATCATCATTCAATTTCACCAATTTTTAGTTTAATAATCTTGAGACTGTACACCAGTGAATAAAATTTCCTATAAAATCAAAATCAAAAGGTGTAGGTATGCAAGCTGTCATACATGATCTCATATCTCATCGTAACAACTTCATGCATCCAAAGGTAACACAAACAAGCTAACACACGCCAAGTATACAAAAGAGTAACTTTTGATAATTATCTTCTCTCCTGAACCATTTTCAATCTCCGCCTGAAAGCGGTACCCAGGTAGAGAACGCGAAGAAAATGCAATTCCGCCGTCGCCCTCCTACTAAAACTTTTGGTCACCCACCCAACTACTAATCCACCGATCTGAAGCTTGTGTATGGCAGAGCGGACGGGATGCCCAATTCTCTTCAGTCTATGGTCGTATGTGTCAGTGAGGGAAGTTTGAGAGCTGATATACGGTTGTGGTATTGAGGGATATATGTTGGGAAGATGGTGATGAGAGAGGGATACGCAGAAAGGGATATTACCGGACTTTAGTTGAGGATCTCCAGGTTGAAGATATGATGTGAGAAAGCAAGTCAGACTGCATCGAAGGGAGTAAGCCAATGATAATCTGGGTGGGTGGCCACTTTTTGGAGCAGGATTGGGGTGTAAAAAGAAACTGTGATCACTGACACCCTAAGATCCGTTGAAGCCCAAGGAAAGCGTATAGAGATCAAGGATCAACCAACAGAATTGAAGAAACCAGTACGTGAAATTCCTTAACGCAGTAGTACGGACTCAAGCCTCCACTGACGGAAAGCGAACGAGAGAACTTAAGACGGTAGACTATTCATATTTTATCATTGACTAGACTATGTCAGAACGGCAACCGAAATCGAGAAATGAAAAAAGTAACAACAGAAATGATACTTTGATGTCTCGACACAACGAAACTAACCATGGATATTCAAGCAAAAATCATCCAATAGACAAGGGGATGGTTCACAAGAACTCCTTTATATATGAATTGCAAGACCGAGCTTAAGAAACGCGAGACTCTTCTTTGATGCTTGTGATGATTGCGAGGAGTGAAACTTTGTTATCTCTAGTCTCTCGATCAGGGTGTTTAAGTACTCAGACTGTGAGACCTGGTGGGGTCTTCACAAAATACAATTATCACAGGGCATAAACTCCTCATTTTTGAACAGACAAAAATGTAAAAATCCTGACTCCACGTGAAACCCAACTAAAAAACTCCAAGAAGCGAATATAAAATCCCCCTTCCGGACTTGCAACGAGAGCAATTGAACACAAAGTTCGAATTTTCAGAGCATGGAGCCACATATCAAAAGAACAAATCGACTTGAGATAATTAAATTCGATGGGAAGAAATATCTGAAATCGCGTCATTTTGCTAGTTGTGAGCAAGGAAGTTCAAGCAATAATGAATAACAATGAATGATAATGAATAGACAAGATCGAGAGCAAAAATCTTTCGACAATGGAGAGGATCACTTTTGCAGACTGTGAATTCAATGGAATTCACTGCTCACCCAAAACATAACTGGACTAGCAATCCGAACCAAATAATCCGAAACGACAATCTCCGATCTCGAAAGACAAGTCTGCTTCCCAAAGGCGCAACGACGGCCTTGAGAATTGTTCCCAATGGAGTTGTGATGGAATCAATGAGCTCGAAACCAGCGTTCAAGAGACTTATATACCACCAAAGAAAGCATAAAATTTCGGAGTGGAGAGGGATGTGTGAAGATATGCAGCTCATGCATGTGCGACGATGTCAAGCATCTATCACCTACCCACCGTAACCTCCCCCTCTCACCTAAGTGGTAGCCGCAAGAAGAAAAGTGAAAATCTGCAGCTTACCATAAAATACTGATTGTGCAAGTATATAAGGCCTCCTTTAAACTTCAATCAAAAAGCCATGATCTAGCGCAGGAGTAGACCCAAGAAAAAAGCTCATGGATTCGTATGCACCCGAACCACGTATATGATAGAACAAAAGAATCTGGCATACCGTGATATCTCTCTATTTAAATATCCACTAGCCATCCATCAGATTGTGTGGAGTGCAGCGATGATAAGTGAATGAAATCAACATCAATTGCGACTAGAATAACAACGACGAGAAAAACATGATCACCCGTCCCCCAACAACAAAACCAGAAGAATCTCCACATGACACCGGCCAATAGCAACAACAACATCCGAAACTCAACTCTACCGCATCAAAACCCGCAATACATAGCATAGTCCATCCCCCCAAGAATTCTCAAATAATCTCCAATTCTCCGCACCCGACTTTCTGAGTCACTGACTCTGTACGGGAATAATGGTGCGGCTAGGGATGATTATAGCGAGCCTAAGATCGCTTTTCATGCCTCTTATACAGTACAGAGTGCTGGAAGGATATCGAGCAGGGAGTGAATGACACTCATCCTAAACAAACGCGTATGCTAGTCACCTGAAATGTTATCACTAGGTATGAATGTCGGGGCGGCAGTCTACTATTACTAGAGAAGCATTCACTATTGAAGAACGGCTAGATTAATTCCAACTGCGGGCCCCCTGCATGGGAGATTGGATATACAATATACGAGTATAAAGCAACCTCTCATGCTATCTCTGTTAAGCCATAAACTAGAACGGCATAACAATACTATTACCCACATTCTTAGTAACTTGCAGTAAACTTTTGGCATAGAATATCTGTTTCTTCTCAATTGTGATCTTAAGTATCTAGTCAGATGTAGTTTTTATAATTTGAGTTCGCGAGTGGGAGCAACAGTAACAACAATAACAATAGTAACATATATCTCATAACATTAAAATCGCAACATAACAAGAAAAAACCAACAAAACAACACCAACAACAACCAAACCTCCCCATCCAGCCAAAAATATCCCCTAATCATCTCAACATCTCATCATCTCCCCCTTCTCTACCCTCCGCATATTACCTACAACACTCTCCCCCACAAGATTCTCAAGCCACCTTCACAACCCACTAAACACTCCATTTGACAAAGTCGACGAGCTCTAGTCCAACAAGCATGGAACTCTCCTTTCTCGTTTACGCAGGATATATAGATTCCAAAGATCTGTTCTCTTGGGGTTTAAACAAGGAAAAATCTTTCTCCATGCTGTCCATATTTTCATTTTCGGTGAATTCCATCCACAGGAAAGCAAAGGAAAAATTAAGCATGCGTTGACGGTTTGGTAGGTGAATCATGAAAGAAGTTGGGGATTAGATTCGGAGATTGTGTATTCACTGAGAATTCTAGGTAGATCGTTGATGATGACTGTTAAGAAAATATTCATCCTGCTTGGTGATTCTAGCTAAGTCCAAGAATAGCAGAATATATACTGTTCCATTTATTCCAGTGAATTATAAGAACTACTCCCCTATCACACCCCATCCACTATCCAACCCTACGAATCCTCAAACCATTCATATAAAAGACCTTTCCAAACATACATACGCAAACAGCAAGAACCACTTCGGCCCCTGTCAAGCTTCTTAGGACAAAAGTTTGTGTTCTAGAGCGAATACATCGTAAACTCATCTCCGTACGCGTGGTACGCAAGCACTTGTTTTCTCAATCTCAAATCTGGTTAAGTGAGTGCGTGATGGGTCTCGGAAGAAATGACAGCAATAAACGTAAGATCACAGGTACACTAATCAACGACAAAAACAACGTCTCGACGACAAAAGAAAGTAGAGAGAACAATTAACGCAAAGAAAAAGCCGCAGAGTCAAGCAACACTACCTATCACTCATAGACATTGAAGCTACAAGATAGACCACCACAATGATTCATTATCCCCTGGGGATGATGTGTATAAATCCAAGCAGCTGTTGGCTCTCTTGATTTGCAGTGATGAGCATTCATATACTGCTCTCGGTCGCGAAAATCGCGTGATCGAATTGTTTGTGTGTCCGCAGTGAATACTTGGCGTGGCCCATTATTTATAGCAATTGTTGTTGGTGGTCTTATTTCGAAGAAGGCAGACTCGTAGAGACGTCTACATTCTTGAAGAAATGGGCTGGTACTACCAGTCATCCCTCACCAATGCCGTTCTTTCCCTCTTGACATCCATTTGAAATAAAGCATACGATTTGGACTGGGAGGAAATGCAAAGCAACACCCAGTACACCATACCAAACATCATCACCAGAACACATGGAAAATAGGTCATAATTTCGTATTGATATCCCCCACATCTATTAGCCACCCGCGCAATCTGTATCTCAATCTACCAGTCTCTACCGCATATGTATGCGTATCCCATCATCTCCCATCATCTATCCATCAACCTCTCCCAAATCCATTCCTCTCCCTTTCTCTCTGACCCCTTATTCAGTCTTAACACCAACATCCTTGCTCACTCCATCTGCCTCCGCCGTATTAATCTTCTTTCCCGTCTTTGCGATCTTCTCCAACACAGTATCGAATTCTAATTCTGGCTTTCCGATGACCGTTGCGGTTTGACCTGCGAGGTTGACTTCGTATGCGCGGACACCTATTCTCTTAGTCAGTGATCTCCTTTTATCCTAAGATTATGATCGAGGTGGTTGATAGATATGCGACACCAAGCTGCCACCTGCACAAAGCTCATGTATCCCATGCGCGAAGCAAAGGAGAAGAGTAAGGTATTAGAAAATAAGAAAATGGAACAAACTCACCATCCAATTTCTTCAAAACTCTATCAACAGCCCCAGAGCATCCTCCACAACTCATCGAAATATTGAACTTGTATGTATGTTCGCCCTCCTCTGCGATCAAAGGAGCTGGTGTGTTTACTCCGGTGTCTGCCATTGTGTCTTATTTCTTTGATTGTCTGTTCTTATCGTATCTTCGAGGATGTATTTGAGGTTATGAACAAAGAATGAATCTTAATTCTTAGACGTAGGTATGCAATGTAGTAAAGTAAGAAATCGAGTTTATTATTGTATGGAAAGTAACAAGAGAAAGAGGATGCGACGACGGATTATTATAATACTTTCGAAGCTGCGGAAAGGCTGAGAGGGGCGCCTGCACTCATAACGCAATGCGCTCGCTTAGAAATCACAAAGCCGATGGACCCTGGCATGGCGCCAAACAAGGATGAAACTTGCTCAGAACAGATCATTCATTCACTGGCTGAGTCGAGTGGTCATCACACACACGGGGATTATGGAACTCCATTCCATCACGGACGGATATTGCTTTTTCGGTGGTGTGAGATGTGATGGGATATTGTGAGCATGTTTTTCAAGGGGTCGAATCCGCTTTCCTAATATCGATATTGATTATTTAATATTGGGAGCGGGTATCACAGGAAGCAATGAGTGAGAAGGGTTACTCAAGACCGCTTTGGGTTGAAGCTATTTAATTACACAATTGCCTCTTCTGAACATGCAGCATAACCTACAACATGCAATCGTGAATGCAGGTACAATATTTATGCGCACTGATATCACAGGTCCGAGTAATATACATCTGATTTGCGCTGAAGATCATACTCTTCTCGTTGAAATTGCTATCTAGTTGTAATATATAGACGTGAATAATTCCATTTAAGTCAAACTAGGCATTTCTTCATCGTCGTCCGCATCTTCAACACGTGGCTGCCTATGGTCCCCATCTTGTCCTTCTGGGTGATTTAATGCAGGTATTGAATCATTGTCGTCCTCCTCAGATTCGGAGTTATCATCGAAATTTTCCGGTGTTCTCCAAAAGCCAAGATATTGCAAGATTCTTGAAGCTGCAGAAAGTGATGGTCCACGTGGTTGTTCTTCTGATCCTTCTTCAGCATCTCCCTCCAGTTCCCCTTCCGGTAACCCTTCTGCAAAATTTCTTAATCGTTCAAGTGCTTCTGCTTCATTCTCTAATTCATCGCCACCATCGATATCATCACCCCCTACTCCACGGCCTCGGAATGCTTCTAATCCTGGAAATCCTGGCATGAGTCGTGCGAGAGCCGCGAGCGGATCATTAAATCTATCTTCAACGGGTTCGTGCTCATTTCCTAGAGTTCTTCTTTGAGATGGGTAGGAGATAGTATTCGAATAAGGTGGTAATGGATCTGAATCCGAGTTGTTGCTTCTGTGGAGGAGATTTGATGGGACGAGACTCATCAAATCTGGTTGATTTTCCAAATAAACAAACCTAACAACATTCAGATTTAATTCCCTAAGGTCCAATAGCAGGGGGGTTTCTGATAAATCGGGCTTATCAATTGTATGCGCAATTTCCATGAGTAATGCAGTAGACTCGGTAGTATTCCAAAGATCTTTTGTTTGGAGAACATATAATTGCGTGAAGAAAGTATCAGACGCAGTTGGTGGTTGTGTTCCCCAAATTGACGGAGGTGCGTCAAGGTTTAGTTCTTGGAATAGTCGACAAAACAGCCAAGGTACCTGTTGCATAGATTCCGATAGAAGACTTCTACATTTAACCGCGTCCTTAAGTTGTTGTGCGGCCAGAGCAAATGATGGTTTGGCGTAATTTATTGTGTTTGCCCACTCGGGTATATTTCGACTGGCGGCAAAGTCCAAAAGCCACTGAAACTCATGTGCACGTAAAGCAAGATGGTGTATCATCCATCTCATGCAATATGGATCAGTTTCGGGATCCAAACTCAAGAGCAGTTTTGCCCATTCAAAAGCAGTTCGATAAGTTCCCTTCATGATGAGAGATTTTATGTAGTGATATCCAGCCAACCAAAGTTCTCGATTCTCTGGTCTACTGAAATCTAATCGAGCTTTACCTTTGGCCAATTTAGTACCAAAGGATGATAAAGATATTCGGCCAAATGTAAAAAGAGCTCTTTCGACAAGATCCGATGCTAGAGAATGGTCCCCTTGATTTTTTGCAATCTTGCTGACTTGGAGAAGGAGTGAAATGTTGTACGCTATCATGTGTCAGTTAAAGCTATGTGAAGTATAGATTGTACTCACGATATCTCACAATGAATCTAATAAGATTTTGCGGATCACCCATTTCAACCAGACCTTGAAATGTTTCCTGCACAGATTGGTATGATTGATCATGTACAAATCTGTATTCTATGGTGCCATCAACCACATCTTGATTTTCGACGACTTCCATCGTTAATCCACCCGAGCTAGATTTTGGCCACTCATCCTTCCCCTGTATGAAGAGGTTACGTCGCAAGGTAAGCTCTGGAAGCCCCTTGCCAGGTTGATGGCGTCCCTTCAAGACTGTCTCTAAATCCATTTCTTGATTATGTTGTCTTCTTCTTGCTCCACGGCCAGTAGGTCCTCCAGGATCTTCATTTGGCTCTGTAGCAGCTCGTCCAAATAAGCTTCGCATTTCGTTTGCAACTTTAAGATGCTGCGTGTTGATACCCAAGAGAAAACAAAC
The DNA here is from genome assembly GCA_004786275.1 of Botryotinia convoluta. Taxonomy (NCBI): domain Eukaryota; kingdom Fungi; phylum Ascomycota; class Leotiomycetes; order Helotiales; family Sclerotiniaceae; genus Botryotinia; species Botryotinia convoluta. The sequence continues at coordinate 33,919 of PQXN01000010.1, read as the reverse complement.
TCTTTCGTATTCTTCATCCACTTCGATTGAACTCGTCATATTCGTAGCATTTGGTTTCTTCAGATTTAACTCTTTCAAAGCTTGATCAATATCATCCAAATCGTTCTTCGGTTTAGCTTCAGCAGCTTTTGCGGAGTCTTTCCCTTTTCCAGCATTCTTTGCCTTCTTCTTTTTCTTTGATTTTTTGGGTTTCTTCGCTGTCACAACTGGAGTAGGTTCACTCAATTCTTCTTCTTCTTCATCAACGCCCTTCGATTCGTCATCGTCTTCTAAGTCTTCTAACGCTGCAAAATTCGCAAACAAGCTGGGTTTTGATTGTGAAGGTTGTGGCTCTTCATCGGATTCTTCTTCCTCTCCCTCCTCCTCTTGAGCTTGAAGTTTGGCTTGTTGCTCCAGCTCGCGCTGTTGTTGTAACCTTCGTAATTGTCTACTCGACATAATGAGGGAGGGTAGTTGTTATTTGAATAATACCAATGGATATCAAGATGTATGCGTAGAACTGTGAGAATAAGAATGGCAATGAATGTGAATGTGAATGTGAAAGAATTGACAAACAAAAATAGCGGTCCTATTCTATTCTAGAATCATTCATCTGTTCCAATAAAAATTGAACGGGGAATGACGCATTTGATTCACTTACCTACATCTCATAGTCTCGAGCTAGTGCGGTTGATAGACTGGTGGACCGATAGAGATTGCTTACCTAATTGTTTGATTGGTCATGTTTCGGCTTGAGCAGAGAGCAGATCCATTTTACTGCTGGCAAGACCTCGCAGACTCTGATACACAGACCTAGTAGTACATATATAGTAGTGCATAGTAGTACCTACTAGTAGTTCACGTTGTACTTTCTCAACAAAATAATAATAAGAATGATTACCTACCCAGTATGTTATATTGATAAGAAGAATACTAGGTAGTCGTCTTTCGTCTTTATTACCTTTTCTCTACCTGCTACCATTATCATTCTCTCAATTGTGGTAATATCAATCAATACCTTCCAACCACTCTTCCATAGTCCGTCCGCCCAACCACCCCCTCTCAAGGTCCTGGCAATATCCGGGGTACTACCAAAGCGTTATCTCGGAAATCAAGCTTAGCTAAACCCCCCAGGAACTCAAAACTTTGGAATTTCCTAAATACTAGAAATCTTCATTTCCAATGCGTCGAGTAGCATTAAAAGCGATTCGCACGGCGAGACAATTACCTGCTCTTCGTAGCACCCGTGGAAGCATCTTTCAACCATCAAACTATGTTCTAAGTGCACGCTATTCTTCCGGTAGAGCTCCTATTCCCAAATCATCAGCATCGTCAACTTCACCACTTCAAAGTTCCGTCATCCCAGCCTCGATGTATTGGCGAAGGTTTGGTCTGGCGTTCGTTTCAGGCTTGGTTGGATATGGCGCGTGGTATACATACAACGGAGACGGAACTCTCACTCAAGAAGCCAGTCCAACTTCATCAGTACAACAATCCCGCGGCTTCTCAACTAGCACCATCTATTCAACACCGATCGGGCCCGAAGAGACCGCGGATGCTAGAAAGGCTGTAATTGTCAGCACAGAAGGTCTTTATACTGACACAATTGAAGGTCCAATTTCAAAGGATACCGACGATTCTGGAAGAAAAGTTTTAGAAATGTTAACGCCAGAGCAAGCAACTTCAAAATTGAGAAGAAATGAGGAATCTTATTTTGTCGGTCGTGGCAAAGGGGTTGTGCGATACGATGTCGTTCAAATCCCAAGCAATGACCCAATCGAGGATGATCATTCTGAAAAGATTATTGAAACCAATGAAGCAATTGCCGGACAATCACCCTCGGATTGGATGTTTTGGGGTGTATTCGATGGGCATTCGTATGTTTCTATTCCAACTTACAGCTACACTCACTAACGTCTTAACAGAGGCTGGACTACTTCTGCGAAATTACGACAAGTATTGATTAATTATGTCGCTAGAGAACTCAATTCTACCTACCAAGCCTCTCCCAATCCTTCCACCGAAGCCATTGAAGCTGCGATGAAGACCGGCTTCACTCGACTCGACAATGAGATTGTACATGAAAGTGCGCAGAAAGTATTGAAAGGCAATTCGAAATTGGTCGCAGCAGAACTGTTAGCTCCAGCATTATCAGGGTCTTGCGCGCTCCTTTCCTTCTATGATACAAACACCGGACTCTTGCGCGTCGCATGCACAGGAGATTCACGCGCGATCTTAGGAAGACGAAGTGATAGTGGAAAATGGACTGCTAAAGCTTTATCAATCGACCAAACTGGTAGCAATCAAGATGAAGAAGCTAGGATGAGGAAATTACATCCTGGAGAGGATCACGTCATTAGAAATGGCCGTGTCTTGGGAGGTCTCGAACCAACTCGCGCATTCGGCGACGCAACTTATAAATGGACTCGTCAAGTTTCAGAGAGGCTAAAGGAATCTTTCTTTGGAAGAACACCATCCAGCCTTCTTAGAACCCCACCGTACGTCACTGCGGAACCTGTAGTAACAACTACCAAGATTCAACCGGAGAGTGGAGACTTTGTTGTAATGGCTACGGATGGACTTTGGGAGATGCTCTCAAACGAAGAAGTAGTCGGTTTGGTTGGACAATGGATTGATAAACATTCAGCCGATTCGAATGGAAATTCCGCAAGTTCATGGACAAAAATGTTTACAGCGTCGCAAAAAGGATTACCTGTAGAAACAAGTAAAGATGATGGTAATAGTGGCCAAAAAGCCCCAATTCGACAACGTCAATGGGGCGTCACTGAAAGTGATAGATTTGTTGTTGAGGACAAAAATGTCGCCACACATTTGGTACGAAATGCATTAGGTGGAAAGGATAAGGATATGGTTTGCGCTTTACTGTCACTACCTGCCCCTTATTCTAGAAGATACCGGTATGTTACGCTCTCTACGCTGTTTATTTCCATGAAACCATGCTGACAAATGTATAGTGATGATCTTACGGTAGAAGTCATCTTCTTCGGCAACGGACCAAAATCTGGCGATATTATTGTCAACAAGGAAGCAAGCGCGAGCGCAAACAACGTCAAGCCTAAACTATAAAATAACTTTAGATTCAAAGAAAAAGACTACTTCTACTTTTCAGCGTGTATTATTAAGCATTTAGCTTTGATATTGGATTTCAGGGAGGACGAAGGGAATGATTGGTATGGATGGATGGTGGTAATATACCCAGCGTACTGGTCAGTGAGTTTCAAAAGTCTCGAATTCATGAAGAGCTCAAACGATTGTTAGCTATAATTGCGAATAGTATATGAATTCTTCGGAGCATGTTCATGGTGCTAATGTTGTGAGGATTCAAATGTGGATATGAATATGAGCATGTCTCTACTGGCTGTTAGAAATTTGTCAAGAGGGGCTCAAAGAGTTTGAGAGAGAAGTACTCTCTTGATTTTATTGTCAATTGTGCTCAGGTACCTTGCTGGCTATGACTTTACGGGCTGATGTACCTATCTGTTTACTGGGAACTATTTGTTAGTTGCAAATGCCTGACATCTAGTATCTAGTGATAGGAGAGGGGGAACGATCTCAAATGCTATTCGTCAGACTCTGGAGATGTCCTCATTGATTTATACTTGAGTACCGTTGACTTCGTTTTCACTCCCTCTTCTCTCGTCAAAATCTGATGATTGTTTATTTGTCAAGCAATGCATGCATTGAAAGTGGTCACAGATGGGGTGGATGCTACAAGGGTAGGTTACGGTATAAACTTTTACTTTGTCAATTGACTCGAAAGTGAATAAGTTTGATTTTTCTGATTTTTAATTTAATGCGTTTGAAAAGTTGAAATTCGAAAGTTCGGAAGGGTTACTCCGGACTCATTTGGCCATGCGACAATCTTATCCCCCTTTCTGACTCTGCTTTGCTCTTCTTTCCCTCAACTCCTGCAAAAAAAAATCCTTTTTCCTGTCCCTGGGGGCGATGATGTGCTTATGAAGTCGCCCTTTCTGTTGACTAGCAACATAGTTGTAATATCTATTCCTCTCTTTCGAATCATGAGCTCTTCTTTCCAGTTCCTTCATCGACTCCTCTTTCATGCGTTTGAGTAGGACTTTGACTCGCTCATATTTTTCAAAGATAAGATTCAGCGCCTCCATTTGATTGAAAATGGTCGGAAAATTGATCAAACCCACGTCTGCTTCATTCTCATCAACGCTTAAAACCCGCTGGAAATCTGCCATCAAATGTTCGATTTGTGCATTAGCATCCTTGAGTAATACACCAATGTATGTGATCAACTCTCTGATCGTTTCCTCATAGCCCCCCCAATTTTTGTCTTTAGTTTTGCCTCGACTAAATCGTTCAAGGAATTGGTATGCCGAGGGAAAATTAAAATTATCCCATTCCTGCTTTTTTGCCTCTTTAGTCATACCGGACTCGGCTTTTCTCAATGCTTTTTCAAGATTTTTCCTTTCTCTAACGGCTGAGTCAATAATGTTTGAAACTACATCTTTCATCCTCCATATATTTCTTATCTTTAGATTTAATCGTTTATAATGATTGATCCAAACTACTCCCACTTTTTTACAATCTTCTAGATTTAGATTGGCAAGTTCATCTCCAGGTTTCACTTTAGCGAGTTCTTCCCTTAGATGATCTGTTTCTCGCTGAAAGGTGCCTATATAAACATCGAAGAACTTTGAAAACCCTCCAATAGCTTCCGAGACTGTCCAGACCTGATCTCGAAAACTTCGAATTTTGGTACTTAGTCCTGGAGAATCTTTCGACAGTTCTGGCAGACCATCTCTCAGTCTGTTGAGTCCATGTCGCGAATCGGAATATGCATCTTTCAAGACATCAAGCTGAGGACCAACATCTAAATGTTCGAGATCATACAATGGACTGACTAACTCGTAGGGCTCGAATTGGTGTGAAATGTGAAAAGCATCGCGATTATCATGTTCATGTGTAAATTGTTTCTTTTCGCGCTGAAAGTCTTGCTTTCCCCCGTGGGTATATTCTTCTTCTCTTTCGTACATAGGATTTTTCCCCGGGGAGATACGAATATCAATGATGCGGATGATAAGGACAGTTGCGTAGGTAAGAATGATTACCTTGATGAGTCTTTTCATGGAAATGCGATGGCGAAACGCGGCACTGAATTCAGACCATAACGTTGGTATGTTGGCTAGCTTCTGTCGCCATGAGGTCTGACGTTTTGGTAATTCAATTTCTTCTGGAAAGGCGGGGAAGGAAACTCTTTTTCGTGGACTGGAAGTTATGACTTTGGAGGCTCGTCGAGTGCTTGGTTGTGAGGTTTTAGGGGATTGGGGGGGAGTGAAGAAGGTTAGGCGACGAGGGGAAGAACTGTTGGTGCCGATTGTAGACATGGTATTTGAGAGTCTGTTCAACTGTAAGATTTACAGGATGGGTTCATGATTTGTGATGGGGAGAAAATGGGAGAGGTTTTTGCTTTGAGAGAATATGAAGGTCTTTATTTTGCTTTCTTGTCCGGATTGGGTGATCCGGCGATACCTCTTTAAGCTATTTCATTAGTCTATAGCAACTTGACAAAGGTTCAGATTTACTATTTGATACCATCAATAATTTGGCTCTGGTGTTGAGGCAACTTCAAAAATCCTTTGTCTCTATTATTCTTGATTGAATAGTAACTTTAATGTACGTGCAACAAAGATGGATGGTATGTTTTGCGTTTACAACTAACCAACTGCCATAATCAAACAAATGAAAGCGTTGCGATCTACCGTATAGCGCGACCACAGCAAGAAAAAAAATCATCCCACAGGATTTTTGGGAAACTTTCGAAGACCACAACGCCGCCAGCCATGTTACGAAACGACCCCCGCCAAAGTCGCAATGTTCCCAAATATGGCGCCTGGTCAGAGAACCCCCAAATTTCAGGGCTTACACCCCTCGCCCCTCTTTTCCCCAAAGCACATATGGATCCTGCAGAAATTGTTCTCCGAAATAGAATTGAAGATTTTCAACGAGAGCAATTTGATGGATTTACCGCTCGAGAATTGGCGGATATGGATGTTATCACTGACAGGCAGCTGAAAGAGTCTACTTTGGACAATCCCATCATGCCGCTTTTTCAACAGCAGAGATGGGAAACACAACCTCATCAGCCGGATTTGACGAGGGACCATATGTATCCGCTGATAATCGATGGGGTGCAGCGGGGAGATTGGTCAATGCATAATCCGTTGGTGTATGAGAAGCTGAAACCGGTTTTGCAATTGGCTAGTAGGACTATAACGAGCATGTATACATTACCGTGGGTAGGAACTGATCTGCTGAGAAGCATCTGAAATTTCTTGTCTGGGGCTGATCTAAATAATAGTTCGCAGCTCTGATATTCGGTGAAAGAGTTCCTATCGATCCAGCGAGGATTCGTCCAAAAGATGAAGTTCCAGACAATTTGGTCTCATTTCTTCCATACAATATCACAGATTACAGTGTCGTACGTAAGAGAATGGAACAGGTATTCGACGATCTGAAACAGAATTGGAATTGCAAATTCGGCTTCATGTCACCCGATGAAGATCCTCGCGGTCCAGAATATCCCATCGATCCAGAAGACACGCTTCCAGATAGTGTGTATGGTCTTACCGTAACAAATTATCAATACATGGAGTATCACGAGGCGGAAGATAAAGAATGGCAGATTTATGTATGGCTTGCTTATTCAAGGTTACAATCATTGTTCAGAAATGATTTGACTACTTCGGAGAGGAAAATGGTGGAATGGGCAAGTGCTATAACGCTTGTGCATGAGATTGTTCATGCGATTAATTTTGTTTGTCCGAGGATTGATGGGACAAGAGTGAAGAATCCGGATGATGAGAATCCGCCGTGGTTTTTTGATGAGGAGCCATTGGCGGAGGCGGGGTTTAGTTTTGAAGTTGCTGTGAGTTTTTTTACTTCTCGAAATTTGGATCTTGAGAACTAATCGTGGGTGCTATAGTTAAATGGTGGAACGGTCCGTTCTTTTACTATGGTGAGAGGAATGCCTTATGGGCATTGGTTTGAGACGATATGGCCATCGGTAGAAAGTCAAGATCTCTGTGGATCGAAGAGTATTACGTTAATGAACCCTGGACCTTTCGATTACCAGGAAAGATTTCCAATACCGGCTTCTTTTTATGAAGACATGCAACAAAGGGAGTTTTGGGATTATATGGTGCATAGATTCGGACACAAATTATTTCACTATCGATCGATCAACCATGGCGTTCGTCTAAATTTCGACATCTATACAAAAAATAGAACGCCGATAAAATTTAGAGATATATCTACCATACGTATAGGTCCGGTTACTCCTGGACTAGGACATGATGACCAAATCCTAAGAGAGAGGTGGGAAAGTGTCCACGCGATACTCGGTGCACAAGGCGAACCCGAAGAGAGAAAAATCGCTCAAAGTTTCGGAATGTCTTTATTGCAAAGTTCTAAGATCGAGAGTTCGTTCTGGACGCATGAAGAAACGCAACGGAGAGGTGTTGCTGCTATATTTGAACATCTCAGGATACAGAGCGTCTCGGAAGAAGAGAAACTCTCTAATTTTACACACTTAATTGGATTCATGTGGACGATTGTACAGAATCACAAAAATAAAATTGATGCTCTATTAAAATCCGGTCAAGCCGATATTCCACAGATCCAAATTCCCTCGGAGGAACGTCGAAGAGCCTTACTTGCGTGGAATAGAGGGACGTCAATTTTCGTAAATCAGTGTTCCAAACAATTTCCCAACGCGTCAGAAGACCATAAATTCCAACTTTCGACTCTCGGACTCAGTCTCGAAATCCTGCGCTTGCAACTTTTTTCTCCGGATCTCCGGACCGAAACTATTAAATCCGGACCTGGTTTCATGGAGCTGGCCTTGCTACTCCATCTGCAGGATTCATTTCTCAAAGGTGATAGGGTTCTGTGTCGGGATTTTGTGAAGAGGATTAGGGAGATAGAGGGATGTTCACTTTTCGCATTTTTGTGTGCGTTGTGGATAGATACGGTGATATATGAGGGGTCTGAGACGGATTTGGAGAGGGTGAAGAGTTTGAGGGGGTTTGAGGCGATGGGGAATTGGTGGAGAGAGTTGTGGGAGAAGAGTAGTGGGGGGGAGTGGGAGGGGATGTTTAGGATCTGGGAGGGGGTGAGGGAGGAGGCGGAGAGAAGAGTTAGGAGTGCGCATCATATGTAGGGGGCTGGGCGTATACTGGGGTTTTTGGTGGTACTTATCGAAAAGATTAGTCTAGATATTCTCTTTGTAGAAAGCCTTATGGGCATTTAGAAACGTCTGGCTGCAATGAATTGTGTATTTTATGTAATCTGGATCTTGAGTATTTTTTGCGTATTATAGACGGACTGTATATTTCTAAGGAGCTCATGACATGAATAAACCTCATTGTCACCAAATCTTCCATGGTGTGGGGATAACGACTCGAAGAACTACATGAATCGAGGGCGCATGAATGCTCCAAGTAACTTCATTACATTACATCAACTACTATCACTACTCCATCTATTCTCTAAAACGCAATTCCATGTCATGTCATACAATTCAGAATATCTCAATGTCCCAAAGAGCTCCATGAGATATCATGAAATTCATTTTTCAAACCCTCATATATCACGTATTGTAGTAAACACCTCAGAACATTCAAATTCATCCAGTCAATTTGAACATTGTAGTGCTTTTAATGTCTGGAATTCATCTGAACAATCGAGAGTATCTCATTGTCTGCGTTGACTTTATACTATAAAATGCATTTGTAGTACAATGAAGTGCTCCAGATATCTGATATTGATTTGAACAATCAAGGGTATTCTAATTTCTCTATCGGCTTTGTGCTACTATATGTATTGGATACTTCAGGTCAACTGAATATATGTGATGGGTTTGAATAATGAGAATATTTCAAAGCCTGAAATCAATTTGGAGAATCATGAATATCTCAATGTGTGATTTGGTTCTAGAATATTGATTGGGCCAGATACTTTACAGTATTTAAATATTTGTATTGAGTTTGAATAATGAGAATAACTCGATAGCTAGAATCCAGTTGAAGGATCAAGGATATTTCAATATGTTACTTGGTTGGATAATAGCAAATGCGTTAGGTACATTGAAACAATTGAGTATTTGTGCCGAGTTTGAATAACGAGAGTATCTCGATAGCTGGAAACGATTTGGAGAATTATGGATATATCAATGTATTATTTGGTTTGATAACATTAAATGAATTGAATATATTAATACAATTAGACGCATGTGATGATTTTGAAAATGGAGAACATCTGAATACCTAGAATCGATTTGAACAATCGAGAGTAACTCAACTTATCACCTAGTATTATAACATCAAATGTATGAATACCTCAAGATAATTAAATATATCTGACGAATTTGAATAATGACAATATCTCAATAGCTGAAATCGATTTGAACAATTAAAAAAAGTATCATTTAAATATACCCTGATCATCAGAAATCTCCCATTGCATAAAACAATGATGTAATGTCTTTCAAGATCTAAACATTCCATTTGACTTTAGCTGTCGCTTAGAGTAAGGGAGCCGAGAAATGATGAACAAACCTTAACTATCAAAGCTAAACAACTTTCTTTGATTTATATATGAAGTATGTTATGCTAATAGTTGATTCTGTGGTTTATTGATGGTTGATTTGTTCTTGTGAGGTGCCTAAACTGTCAGAATGGTCAAATGTGTGTCTGGGAACTCGAAAATGACTGATTTGATGTTGTTGAGCTTAGGATTTCAACAACTTCTATTGTATTTCTTGTATTGTAAGAACTTCAATAGCATTTTGATGATACATGGAATTTATTATGCAACAAAATCGATATGGTCTTGGCCCAATCTGTGGTATTGGAGCGCGATTTAGTAAAGTTTATAGTTACAAAAGAGTTATTTGTGATAGTTTCACTTTCAAACCTGGTTTCATAAGGTTGATTATCAAAATCAAGCGTTTTCTTCCCATAAATAAACCATTTCAAGCAAAAAAACCACCAACTACCTCCCTTTCGCACCATCCCACCGCCAAAATGAACAATAATCACCCCCAAGTCGCTCCTAGCGCACAATCAGCGCTCTACCAACTCCCAGGTCATATAAACATCCAAGCCGCACCTCTTCCACCCCATCCCCTCTACTACCTCGGTCTCCCAGTCCCTCAGTTTGCAACCCTCACCCAAGCCAACGCCTGGATCAACCATCCCATCCTCCACCCCAGTTTTGGTCCCCACCCCCTCCCCGACGACCATCCAGCCGTTCCCTATCCAGCCGAGCCTGGCATGAAATGGCTAGGCTACATTGCTCCTTCTGCCGGCCGCTATATCCCGATGGATAACCCCGCGCATTATATAAATCCATACGATATCAATGGACCACGTGGATTACCTCCACATATCCCTCCAGCACACCTGATATATCCTCCTCCTATCCTCCCTCCTCAAATCACCTACCAACAACCAGCTGGACATCCAGCTCCAGCTTTACGCCCCCACCATCCTCCTCCACATGATTCTCGCTTCGCGCCTCCTGCTCCTGTCGGTTATCTTGCTGGTGGTCTCCCAGGTCTTCAAAACAGCCTTCTAAATACCAGCCATGGTCTAAATGGCCCTCCTATTGCCAATCCGATGGCTAACTTGGCCGTTATTGACTACCATGATGAGAACAATCTAGTAGCGATGGAGAATCAGCGAATCTTGGGACAGATTGATATTCCGGATCGACCAGAGATGACGGATGAGTTTTGTGAGGGGACTAGAAGAGAAGTGGAGAGATTACGACCTATTTGGGAGATGGAGCGAGCTACTGGTGCTGCTTTGAGTGATTTTGGTCCTATTGGCTCCAACATCGATGGTGGTGGTGGTGAAATAGGTGCTGGAGAGGTTAGAGATGACGAGGAGAACAAGGATGTAGGTATTGGTGGGAGTGAAGAGGATAGTCTCAGTGAGAGCGACATGGATTACGAAGGATAAAGCGTTTTTTCTGGGGTTCCTGTGCTTAGGGCACTTTCATATGTACCATGAGATCGTTTTTTTATACTATTAGAAGGAAATTAGACTCTATAAAGGGATTGGACCGCAATAATAGCTTCATTATATACAGAATACTCTTTTGAGCTATGAATGATGAATCTACAGGGTAGTTCTGTGGACAAGAATATATACAAGAAAACGCCTCCTCTCCCCAGATAGATGGGATAAGAAATATACCATCTCAATACTGGCCACACCATCCCGTTCCCGCAAGTAAATAGAAAGGATAATAAACCTATACATGCGGTTAGATTCTAAACAGTCTCATGGAAAGGATTGAACTTACACTTGGCAACCCATTGACAAACGGCACATCCATCCCACCATACTCATCCACCATCACATTCCTACAACTCAACACATCCGTGACCATCAATCCAGCTTCAAACCCCACATTCTTCATCTCAACCATGTAATCTTCTGCACTCTCACCGACATTATTCAGCACCATTAGACTCATGCATTTCCCATCCCCCTTCCGAAACGCAATATTATGCGGATCTGAGTAAGCGACTTGGGTTTGATCAGTCCCATATGTATCCGAGCGTGCTATTGCCAGAGAACGTATAGCGTTCAATTGCTTGACTAGAACATAAAGTGGGGAGCTAGTATCGTAACCTGTAGGCCATAGTGTTTCACGATCATAAGGATCAGTTGCGCCATGGAAATGTTGTTCTTGACCTTGATAGATAATTGGTATGCCATCGGCTAACATCGTGTATGTGATGATATTTTTAGCCAATGTAAGATCACTAGTATAGTTTCCGAAGCGGGGTTGATCGTGGTTCTCAGTGAAGGATCCGAGAAGTGTTGTGTCTTTACATCGATAATTTTGGGATTGTAGTTGTCCTATCAAGTTTTCTGACGCTGCGGAGGTGTTGGAAAAGAATTGTGTGAGTTGGTAATACGACGCGTAGGAAAGAAGTCCATCTATGTAATCTTGGTAAGGACACAGATAATCTACATCTCCATCTGCCACTTCGCCCACACAATAAACGCCAGCTGCTTCATTGAATAAAGGCCAGAAATCTTTTTCCACATGTCTAACAGTGTCCACTCTCAATCCGTCAATTGAGTAATTGGCTACAAGTGACTTGATCCAAGTTGTATAGAGATCTCGAACATCTTGTCGAGTAGTGTTTAAATCTGGTAATGGATACTTCTCCGTTCCAAGTTCGCATAGTTCGACATTTGTCTGATTGTTGTAATCATTAATAAAGCAGACATCATGAAAGTATTTGCTGTCGTTGAATGGATTCATGATGCTGAATTCGACGTTATGCGCAGTTTCATCGGATCCCATATGGTTCGCCACGACATCGACCATCAAGTACTGCCAGAATTAGCTATCTTTATCTTTGCTCAATTTATATTCGATCTTACCATTCCTCGATCATGGAGTGCAGTAGCTAATGCTTTCAAATCCGATGCGTCTCCAAAGTGACTGTTAAGACCATATAAATTTTGAGCCGAATACCCATGAAAGCCTCGACTTGGATCCGCAACTTGTTCAACAACTGGTGATATCCAAATTGCCGTGAACCCCATATCCTAGTAGACTATTAGCAGCTATAACTTTACTAACATATTGCTGCACCTTTCCTCCCATACCTGAATATAGTCGAGCTTGTTAATTATGCCTTGCCATGTCCCACCACAATATCCCCGAGTTTGAGAAGGACAATCCGTGGTATTTGAAACATCTGTTCTAGCGAATCGATCTGTAAATACTTGGTATATTGAACGAGTTCTCCATTCATCAGGTGTCGCTGATTGAACGCCGTTCAAAGAAGCAATGCCTAGCAAGGCGCCTAACAACATTTTAGAAGAAACCATTTTCCGGCTTTTCTTCTATCACGAAAATTGAAAAGAATGAAAATTTTCGTGAAAAGAACAATTTCCTAAACTTTTACTAAATCATTTGCAATCTCACTCTATTAACAGTACAATGGGAACTATCGTGAAGAAGTACTTGGAACAAATGTGTCCGGTTCAAATGTAAAGCATGAAATTAAACCTCACAGGAAACCTCACAGGAAGGAACGTACAACATAAAGGGTGACCATGAGCAGCCAATCTAGTAACCTTAAGTAGGTAGATTTATGATTAAAGGTACGAGTAAATCCTTTCAGAAGGTTGCACTCTACATTTACCCCAAATGGGAAGGTTACAGAAACATGGTTGACGATCCTTCTGCGGACGACCCACCTCAAGCGAAGTGCGATCTGCGGAAAACCAACAGACCTGCACATCATAAATTCTCCTTCCGAATTGATCTTTCTACAGTTTCTTCTTGAGCGTAGGTACCCATGCTCGAATATCAGTGTCAAGAAGAAATCGGTCCGATGCGAGTTGAATGTTGCGGATGTCACATGTGTAGCATTGAGTTCAATTGCGTATCCTGGGCTGGAAGCGGGAGGAAGCAGGAGCGGAAAGGGATTGTGCTCAATATGTTTCAGATAATATTCCAATGATTGAAAATTAGTGTTTATCCTACTTATATGCGTCATGTGCGCTATGTAAATTATGAAAATCGAAAAAGCAATGAAATTCAGATACATCGTTACGTATCAGGGGATAAAAAGTCTCCTCAAGCTCCCTGCTCACTGTGAAGTGTTGATGCAAAAGAAAAAGCCTTACCTGGAAAGGCCGTTTAGTTTGTTCGATTGCAAGTGTAGCTACTGAGAGACATCGGAAACACCCTTTCTCGTTTCTTGAATGATCTTCTCGGCTGGCATTACGCTTTTAATCAGCCCAACCCCAGTACCAGAATATGCAACCATCCTGCCATGGGAGCCCCAAGCTTTATCACCATCTCTTAACTCCTCTTTATATAAACGAACGTTTTCTTCGTCTGTCATTCCAGCTTTCTCGTCTTCATGGCCTTTATTGAGTAACGCGCGACCATCATATTGTGTTGGCCATCCCACTGTTGTCTTCAATCGGTCGCATAATGTAGACCTTCCGGTACTAACACCACCATCTACTGCTCTCACGAGCTCCCTTTGCCAGCCTTGAGGAATACCTGCTTCTTCGGCCGCTAAAAATCTGGTACCCATTACGGCCCCTGTCGCTCCCAAACACATTGCAGCAGCAACACCTCGTCCATCCATAATTCCGCCAGCTGCAAGTAGTGGTATAGTTGTTATATCCGATTTTCTATCTCCGAGTGCATCTGCGATTTCTGGGAGTAATGAGATAATACTGGCTGATCGAGCTAGACCGTGGCCACCAGCATCGGAACCTTGAATGACCAAGAGATCGGGTCTCGCTGTATCCACAACATCCAAGGCTTCCTTGACAGTCCCAACTTGTACCCAGATTGAAACTTTCCCGTCACTAACAGATTTAAGCTCTTGAGCCCATTCTTTCAAGTCTTCCGTTCTTTTAGGTGCGTAAAGCCATACTGCTGAAGGTTTGTGGTTTTTTGTAGCTTCAACAGCGATATTGATTTTACAACCCCAGTTCTGGAAGCCAATCCCAATAGGAAGACGATCAAATGTCTCGAGTTCTGACGGTTTTCGACTGGCAGCTTTCAACAACGACCTCGTAATGGTAAGCTTTTGATGAAGATCCGCCCCATCGTTACCCCCTGCAAGAAATCCTATACCACCCGCCAAACTCACATTTGTCGCGAGAGCAGGCGTGGCAGCACCCAACATTGGCGCTGACACAATCAGTGGATACTTAATCCATGGAAAAGCCTCTAGCATACGTCGCCTAGCTATTTGTAAAGACATTGACGACATTTCGATTGTTTAGATGTATATCGCATAGGTTGTTGTTGCTTTAGACTTTGCCTTTCGACAACATCATGGATGATTTATGTTTGAGTTAAGGTTGGGAGTTTCAAAAGTTAATAATTAACAATAGAATCACAACTCCCAGTATGCTTTGCTATGATCTGAAAAGGAAGAGATTTCAGTCTCCCGAACTCAATCAAACCCTCCTGGTAGTGCTTCAATAAATCTGAGAAGCATAGGATAGGTTGGCACTCAAGTATGCTTACTAATCCGACAAAAGGATCGGACGCGGGGATGTCGCGGGGATGTCGCGGGGATGTCACGGGCCGTGATACCCGCAGTTTAGCATTCAAATCTTCAACCCATTTTTCCGAAGTCACCCGGTGCCCCGTTGCGTTGATAAACATTGATAACGTCCCGAAAAGTTGAGATGGACATCTCCCCGGAGATGCTTCAACCCCTGGTGGATATTGTACATAAAGGATCAGGATACAATCTTTTCATGTCAGCGGTATCCCTCACTCGGCTCCCAAAAACATGCCACTGTTTGTCGTGATAAACCAATTGCAATCAAGGTATATGTATGATTACAATACAATACGATGAAATCAGGTCAGAAAATTTTCACGGTCACGACAGGGGAAGGTTCTACTAACAGCAGTTTGTAATCATGGTACTCGAGGTGGAATTCATACACATACATAAGGATCCTGGGGTTGGTATGTCCAGAATGTTTGGATGTCTAGAATCATCAAAACCAGCTAAACAATAACTCAACCTACTAGATAATTGAAATCTTACTATGTCACTCACACCTCAGCAAATCGACATTATTAAGGCCACAGTGCCTGTTGTCCAAGAGTATGGAACTACCATTACTACCACCTTTTACAAAAACGTTCTCGACGCGAATCCAGCACTAAATAACATCTTCAACCAAACAAACCAAAAGAATGGAGCTCAACCACGTGCTCTGTCAGGTGCTCTCGCTGCTTATGCGGCCAATATTGATAACCTTGCTGTACTCTCAGATGCCGTGGAAAGAATATGTCAAAAGCATGCTTCATTATTCATCCGGCCAGAACACTATCCCATTGTTGGAAAATACCTCCTGGAGGCCATGGGTCAAGTACTCGGCGCGGCATTGACGCCAGAAATCCTAGACGCGTGGACGGCTGCCTACAACCAATTGGCTCAGATTATGATTGATAGAGAAGCGCAATTATATCAAGAGGCTGGCGAATGGAAAGAATGGAGAGACTTCAAGATCGCCAAGAAGGTCAAGGAATCCAGTATTATCACCTCTTTCTACCTAGAACCCGTGGACGGAAAACCCCTCCCTCTTTTCAAACCGGGCCAGTACATTTCAGTTCAGGTCCATGTACCAGACTTCGGATATTTGCAATCCAGACAATACTCATTAAGTGATCGTCCAAATGAGAAATACTACCGTATCAGTGTGAAACGAGAGGATGCTGTTGTCCTACCAGAAGTCAATACACCAGTTGAAGCAGGTGTGATTTCGAATACTCTCCACGATTCAAAGAACGAGGGTGATATCGTCCAGGTATCTCCACCCCAGGGAGAATTCTTCCTCGATCTACAACAGAATGTCGATTCTCCCGTAGTGTTGATTTCCGCCGGAGTTGGCCTCACACCCATGGTATCCATACTCAACACTTTGGTAGAAAGAGGAAGCACGCGTCTAATATCATATATCCACGCAGCACGTAGCAAGGAAGTAGATGCATTCCATGCCCATGTCCAAGAGATCGCTTCATCGCAGTCAAATATCAAGTCCTGGGTTTTTGTCAAGAACTTACCAGCTGATAATTATGGACATCCGGTTAAGGATCTAGCGGGACGAATGGACTTATCGAAGGTTAAGGATGATGCGTTGCATTTGGATGATTCCTCGACAGTCTATTTCATTTGTGGTCCGGGGGGGTTCATGAATGATATGAGTAAGACTTTGCAGACATTTGGAGCGAGTGAGGATAGGATTAAGTTGGAAGTTTTTGGGACGGGAGAAGCTCAGTGAGGGGTCATAGTCGTAATGGATGATGTATGGAGGATGGAAAGTGTATATAGTAGACCCCCAGAAGCTTGAACTCCACTAATATCTATGATACCAACAAATATATTCTCGTAGACAATTATCGCAATGCTCTCCTCGCTCATATCTATATTTTAAGAAATATCGAAGTCTTCTGTCTGTGATGATTGCGATCTACGATACATATGATTTAATGATTTCATAGTCCTGAGGCTTTGTGGAGGTAGTTTTATTGAGTCATTATCTAAGACACGGTAAGTTCTCACATTCAAGCAATAAGTTTCAGTGTAGTCGATCTCCATTCAAACGAGCCAATGAAGTTTAAGGATCTACTACAATAACTTGTTGAAAGTCTCACTTGGGTAGGTATTACAGTCTTGTAATAGATATAAAATTGTATAAGAGTTTAAAGACAAGTGGGGTATACTATCATTGGGAATTGCTTTATATACTCCGTTTGATTGAGGTTCTACATAGGGGTTTATATTAAGAACAAATATAGACGGTGAGTGGACCAATATATAATCTAGATCTATAGCATTAACAATTCCACACCTCTTCCACACCTACGAGAATGATTCCTCCAGCGCAATTTTTTTTATCCCGCTCCCCTAACTCCCCGCAATAACCGGACGCGCATCACCCGAGCCAAAGACGTACGCACTGTTTGTGGGAGGAAATTGGCAATAATCTGGAGCTGTTTATTTGTTTGGTAATGAGGTTTCATATTCAAAAAAAAACTGAAATTTGTGTCAATCGCTAGAGTATATAAAGATTTTTCCAGGACTGGCCTTGGTGCGGAAACATATATTTTAAAATATCATTGTTGACGAGCTTTTTATCTTGCTATCCGCAGCTATATATCTGATGATATGACTATCAATGACCACGAAAAACAAACGCAGGATGCCCAATTTTCAAACACCAGTACCGATAATGAATCTCATTCCCAAACTCCAACCCACAATTCAACAAATCCCGGGCCCCCTCCGGATGGGGGATTCACAGCTTGGCTCCATGTTTTCCTCACGCACCTCGTCTTCTTCAATAGTTGGGGTTTCGCAAACAGTTATGGAATTTTTCAACAATACTATACCGTCAGCCTGGCTCAAACTTCTTCTTCCATTGCTTGGATCGGCAGCGTTCAAGTATTTCTGCTATTATTTGTCGGAGTGATAGGGGGTCGAGCGTCAGATGCTGGTCATTTCCACCTCGTTTTCAGAATTGCGTATTCCTACAATTACTGGGTGTCTTTATGACATCTTTATGCGAGAACTATTGGCAGGTATTTCTTGCTCATGCTGTCTGTGTTGGTTTAGGAAATGGATTGTCGTTTTGTCCTGCTCTGCCGGTTTTGTCCACGTATTTTAAGAGGAACAGAGCGTTAGCTGTGGGCCTTGCAGCGGCGGGGGGAGCAAGTGGAGGTTTGGTGTATCCGGCTGCTGTGCATGTATTGATTGGAAAAGTTGGGTTCGAGTGGACGTTGAGAATCGTAGGGTTTATTATGTTGGCAGCTCATATCCCTTCGATTCTCTTCTTTAAGCCAAGATTACCTCCTTATAAAGCGGGTGCTCTGGTAGAGTGGGCGGCATTCAAAGAACCTGCATATACTTTCTTTGCCATGGGAATGTTCCTCAATTACTGGGGACTATATTTCGCTTTTTTCTATCTGGGAACATTCGCTCGCGACCGCTTGGGCGCTACGGCTGGAACTTCCGTTGATCTCCTGATGATTCTGAATGGAATTGGAATCATCGGACGTATTGTCCCAAACCTCATTGGAGATCGGATCACTGGACCCTTCAACATCCTCACCCCATTCAGTTTTGCAGCATGCATTTTAGTCTATTGCTGGGCGACTGTTGATTCAATAGGTGGTATATATGCATTTGCTATTATATATGGATTTGTTGCAGCTGCTTTGCAGGCGCTTCTTCCGGCTACTGCTACACTCTTGACGACAGATCCTAAGAAAACGGGGGTGAGATTGGATATGATTTTCAGTGTTGTTAGTTTTGCGTGTTTGACTGGTCCACCTATTTCTGGTGCGTTGATTGAGATTGGAGGGGGAAGTTATCTGTATGCGCAAATCTTCGCGGGAACGTCGATTGCCCTTAGTACATTGTGTCTTGTAGCTTCGAGGGTATCGAAGTCTGGATGGAGTTGGGTCAAGGTCTAGGTCTCCTACAGTGAATGAATGGAACAAAGCATAATTAATTATTGAGACCAGTTCGAGAATAGTAGATATGTTTCTATGAGGCAAGAAATATATGGAATGAGATCATCTAGAAGATTGAATAGTTGCTTACTTGTGAGATTTTTCGAAGAAGTAACGTACAAAGCTTCGGTGAATGCCGAGGATTAACCATCGGCCGCCTGGAAATTACGTAATGCACATGCAGCAAATCGACTCCACCATAGCTCTGCCATGTCAGAGCATGAAATGGGCCCGATGAAATGTGATCGCTCAAGAAGGTAAGGAAAATTTTTGTTATTCTATCTCAGCTATTTCTTCTCTTTGTTAAGAAAAGTTTCTCGCTGTTATGACGGACTCACCATTGAAGCGTAAACGCTCTCGAATAGCCTGCGAACCTTGTCGTGACCGCAAAAGAAGATGCGACGGCGCTCAACCATGTGATTCTTGTCTTCGATTCGAATACGAGTGTCAATACAAAAACTATTCCGGACATAGCAAAAAAGCTAGACACAGCCATGAACAATCGTCATTGCCAGCTCCCACAAAAGCAGAATCCTTACCTCCTCCATCATTAGAAGCGAATTCCGGTGCAACCTTTGCCAGGCAATTGGCGTTGAAGATTGACCCTCAGAATGCACCGAGATTGAATTTATTTTCGTGGAATATTGGAGAGAGGTATAGTAATACCAGATCTAAGCGGGTTTCGACATTATCAACGGAAGATATATCGAGCGCAGGTATCGTGGATGAATTATCTGCGTTCTATTTTGAAAAGGTGGACATTTGTTACAATTTCATTGATCGGGCAAAATTCTTTCAAAGATGGAAGGTTCGACAACTTGTCAAGAACGAGAGAAAGCCATTTGATGCAATCTTGTTTGGGGTGACCGCGCTTGGAAGTCTGTTTTCTAATCGGGTTGCACCTTTCTTAGAACTGCAGCTTGTTGAATCTGCGCGGTCAATTCTAGATGAATTTTCCGGAGAAACACCAACAACAGAAACAATCACAGGACAACTTCTTAGAGTTGTGTATTTGCGCATGACAGCATCACCTCATGTCGCATGGATGTCTAGTTGTACGTTGATGCATATGATTGAAGCAGCAGGTCTTCATATCCCGACTACCACAAATGATCCTTCAACACAACCAGTAGTAGACAGCAATTCAGAGTTACGATGGAGACTGTTGGGTGTAGCACAACATCTAAATACTTGGATCTCCTTCGATCTTGGCCGGTCTAGGGTTGTGCTCCAAGGAGGAGTGCCTTCAGTCCTCCCATACCTGAATCACCAAGATTCAACGAAAGAGCTTCTTAGCTTATTGCCCATGTCCGAAGCTTTGGATCCAAGTAACCAACAAAATGCATCAAATCTCGAGTCTGCATTCGTGCAAGTCTTGGATAGCAGCCACATACAGCCCCCATCAGTAATGGCTCAATGTAATCTCATGCTTTGCATCTACCGCCGTCTTCGCGCTTTAAATCTCACCGTCTCTACGGAACTTTTAGACCGAGCTCTAACACTAATGAGTAAAGGCTTACGCTGTGCTAGAGATATGGTCCGAACAAATTGTCCCTGGCACCATATGGCTAACGTACCCTTCCAAATAATCTGCACACTCCTCGCTATCGACAACCGAAGCGCATTATCGAGACTAGGAGATGCAATGAAGACTCTTGGGGAAGTATCAACCGCATATGATACGAGTGTCATGAGAGAAGCATATAAAACTGCTCGATTACTAGTTTTCCTTTCTCAAAGAAGGAAAGAGGATGATGCTAAGATGCTTAGTGAAGTCATGAAGGCCGATCCACTACCACCTGTTGACCCTACAATGGATAGAAGTAGTAGTCAAGCGCTGCAGGATATCGGGTATGGTGATTCGTGGCTGGAATCACTCCTTGCGGATATACCTGGATTAGAAGATATTGAAGCACAGTTTTCGATGACTGATATGCCATGGACATTCCAAGGTTGAAATGCTTAAGGGTAATGCTAGAGGAAATCATCTTGCCGTCGTTGCAAACAAAAAGGGCAAATTACGTAGAGACAAAGAGTTTTCGAAACATAAAACGAGCCAAGAGGCGGCAATATCAAAAATGACACCATCATCAATTTTTAAACCTCAAATCAGAATATCAAGAAAAGCCGATTTCCGTCAATATTCTCGCAAAGTCCCGCAGATCATTCACCTAAGTTGAATTCAAAGATGAACCTCTCGTTTCCCAAGCCCAATATTCAACGTTGCCTGCCAAAATATTCTCCCATTCAACATATCTTTATCCGTAGCACTAACTTTCCCATGTATCATCTTCCACGATATCATTCGATTCAACCTCGACAAATAAAGTCATCCTTTCACGAAAATGTATTCCAATCTCTATAATACCACATTTCCCCTAAGCCCCGACAAGAACCTAATCAGCACCCCTCACACCCCCACCCCCTTCTCATCCTCATCCTCCCCTCCATCCGCTTCCCTTTCCCCAATCACCAACCCCCTCCCTTCCTTTTCCACCTCCTTCAAGATCTCACCCCCATACCCATCAAACAAACCCCCACCATTTCCTCCACCCAAATCCGCACCTCTAAGTACTCTCTCCCTTCTCCTACCTCTCTCATACCTACTCGACGCGCGGCGAATAAGCGGTTGTTTTCGTGTGTTTGAGCGGTGATGAGAATAGAAAATTAGTGTTATGAGGAGGGAAAGGGAGATGAGGATTAGGAGGGGGAGGAGAAGATGGGTGGGAGAGGTGTGGGAGGTTTTTGATTGAAGGTTGGGTGGGTGGGGACCTGGGAGGGGTTAGTTTCTTTGGCCTAATCTGGATTCAACTCGTACTTAGGGGGTGAATGGAAGGTTTGGGAGTCGATGACTCAGATAATACTACTCTCCGCTCGGTAGTAGGGGTATACCTGTTCAATACACAGGAATAGAAATTTACAGAATTCAACAACTCACCGAAAAATCCTCTCCCAACACCTTCTCCCGTTCGCAACACACTAACTCTCCATCCCACACTATCCACCAATCCCAATTCTTCTCGATCTTCTTTTTCCCTCTTATCACCCATTCTTATAGACGTATTAGTAACACCTACATCCAACACTCCCTCTTCAATCCGCCTATGATACGCATCCCACACCTCCCCAAAAATCTCTCTCTTACCCATCCTCAACTTCTCTCTCTTTCTCAATTTCCCCGTCAAATCCAGCGCATCTATTTTTCTACCACTCCCACTTTCTCCTTCTCCTTCTACCCCAGGCGCATTATACCCCATCAACACATCTATCAACTCCACTACAAACCCATGGTTTCTCGGAGCACCCATAATACGTATTGAAAGCGTTCCCTTCCTTTTCTCATCCTCAACCTCATCATTATCCTCAGATGAAGATGAAGATAAAGATAAAGGTTCACCAACAACAAACAACCCCAGCATCAAAAACGGATCCAGAGCTCGCAGACAAATCGTATCCACATCCAATACAATCCCTCCATATCTATGAAGCAGAAGATATTTCATCGCTTCGATGCGTTGGGAATTCGAGGGATAGGATATATATGTTTTAAGGAAGGAGGGGTAGTGGGTTTCTATGAAGGCGAGGGATTTTTGGGAGGTCCAGAGCTGGGGGTGGGGGATTAGTTTTATCCTCTCAAACCCCGGTGGGAAAAAAAAAATATAGAGCTGGAAAAGGTAATGGAGGAGATAGATAGATAGATAGATACAACATATTTCCATCCACTCTGTTCATTAATCTCCTTACATTGCCGTCTCCTCTCTTTCCATGCATGAGGAATTTCTCCATCCCCTTCAGTGACTTCCCATCCTTCTTTATCTTCCGCTATACTTATTTTTCCCTTCCTTATTCCATAACTCCCTTCGACTTTTCTTCCTTCTACTTCCTCATCACCACGTCTTTCAACTCTCCTCCCAAACCCCCCTTCCCAATTATGCCACACCTGATGGATAATTTTTTCTCCTCCCTTCCCAGATTTCTCCTCATCTTTCCCACCCACTCCCAGAACACCATTTTCTAGTAATGTTTTCAGCGCTGAATGTTTTTCTTCTTTGATCTTTGCTAGTAGCTGGATGATGTTTTGCTGATTGATTGATTTTCCTTCTTTGGTGATGTATTTTTGTCTTTTGGATAGGGCTTTGGAATTGGAGTTGGAGTTGGAAAGGGGATTTAGATTGAGGTTGAAGTTTAGTGAATGGGGATATGTGAAATGCAGGAGTAGGATGAGGAAAAGGAAGAGTAGAAAGAAGAATTGGGGGATGCGGTGGTAGTGGAGAGATATCATTTTTGGTGGTTTTGGGG
The DNA here is from genome assembly GCA_004786275.1 of Botryotinia convoluta. Classification (NCBI taxonomy): domain Eukaryota; kingdom Fungi; phylum Ascomycota; class Leotiomycetes; order Helotiales; family Sclerotiniaceae; genus Botryotinia; species Botryotinia convoluta. The sequence continues at coordinate 10,552 of PQXN01000010.1, read as the reverse complement.
GGACATGGAAGTCGACCGTCTTTATTTAGAGTGATAATCACGGAAGGGAATATCCTGAATAATTGTTTTGGTGAGGAGGAGAAAGATAAGGTGAGAAGAGGGAGAAAATTCGATAGTGATACATATGAGGAATGTGTAAGGTGTTGTGAAGGAAAAAATGAATTCCGCGGCTGGAATGATGGGATTTGAGATTTGCCCTCGCAAAACAGTATCTCGGTATTGTGCAGTGAGAAGTTTAATCGTGAAATTGAATTGCCGATTTCTGCTGAGATGAAATAAATTAGATGATTTGAATGAGATTATAAGTGGAATGTTTGATCCGTGAGCAGCAAGTGGAAAATAATTAAAATACATGAGTACAATTGTATCTCGTGTTGACTTGAATTGAATTGAATGGTATATATATACACAAGAATGAATCGCTGACTCGCTGAATCCCTTTGCTTTTTTAATGAATACATATACAGAAAATATTGAGTAAAGATCCATTTAGATCACCCAACCCATGATAATCAAACATCACCTAAACCGGGTTCTGGTAGGAGAAATACTTGGTGATAGCAGCAACTTGGTCTGCGCTACCAATAGGAACCTCTCCAAATCCATCACCAACTTCCAAAGTCACCATGTCTGTCTCAGAGTTGACATTCCATTGTGGCAAGGTTCCATTTCCTTTGTAGGAGCCTCCGTTGTTGGGGTTCAAGGTTTTTGCGAAGTTTGCCCAGTATCCGTTCATCTTGAGAGCAATTTCAAAATCAACCGCTTCCCATGGCTTATCAGTTCCGTAGAGATTGTTAAGAACATAGTTGATTTCAGACTCGTGATAAGCGCCTTGAGTTTGTCCTGGAGGAGCATGATCCCAGTAGTATGTCCAGATAGGCGACTTGGACTTAACAGACCAGCGATTGGCGAACGACCAACTGGAGACACGGGAAGTATCGCGCCAATGAGCATTATACGCCATACTTGCTTGAGTGGTGTTTGAAGCTGGGTAAAGCTCCAAGAATGTGGATGAAAGGTTGTAAGCACCGTATTGCGCTTCGATTTCAGCTTCGTATTCGGCAACTGTGAGATTGGTGCTTGTAGCTGCTCCGGACTCATCTTTTGTATTTCCAGTGATGTAGGGAACATCGTTTGCTGGGCCAGTGGCAAGTGTTTCAATGTATTTGGCGGGGATAGCATAGCCATCAAGAACATTACCGAAGTTATCGGAGAAAGTAGATCCGAAGAGAGGTTCTTCGAGATCGGCGGGAGGGAGAGCTCGCATCTCGGCAATGGTGCTAACGTTCTTGGATGCCATATACGCTAAGCCGGATTCGAGAGCATAAGACTGGTTGCGATAATTCTCAGCAAGAGTAAGGGCCTCAGGATCGTATGGATCACGGGTTCCTGACTCGGCGATGGCTCCGACAATGAGTCCCTTTGACAATGGACTGTTAACGAAGTGGTAGACAGCAGCTGACCCAGCGGATTGACCCATGACGGTGATATGATCTGGATCACCACCGAATGCAGCGATGTTGGCATGTACCCATTTCAAAGCGTGGATTTGATCAAGCTGGCCCCAATTTCCGGAACTGTTAGATCCAGTAGCTTTGTACATTTCCTCCGAAAGCTCCGGGGTTGAAAGCCAACCAAGAGCACTGATACGGTAATTGTAATTGACGAATACAATACCTTGAGATGCCATTCCGGCACCGTCAAACAAAGGTTGATCGGCAGCACCACCTGCTGGGAAAGACCAAAAGACAACTGGGAGTTTGGCATCGGTAGAGTTACCATTGCTCCAAATATTGAGGTTCAAGCAGTCTTCGCTAACAGTGCCACCGGTTGTAGATGGATTACCAGGTCCGCAGATAGGGCCCATCTTATTGGCTTGAAGAGTGGTATTCCAAGGGGTTGCGTTCTTTGGAGCTGTCCATCGATTCTCGCCAGAGGTATCGGCACCATATGGAATACCTTTCCATACGGTGATGTCCTCCCAGTTCGAAATGTTGCCATTAGGGGAAGAGTTGAAGGCAGGAATACCTTGAACAGGTCCGTAGTTGGTTTGAATTACTTGGTTGTAAAGTTGTGCTGAGGCGCCATGAGCGAGAGCGGCCGCCCCAAGGACCTGAGAAGTAAACTGCTTCATTGTAAAAAGAACGTAAATTGGAGAGGAGTGAGTGAGAAGAAAACTTTCGATGAGAGTGAAACATGTTCCTTTATATGTTCACTTGAAAGAAATTCTAACTGAAGCTACCTACTCACCATTGCTTACCCCATATATTGTTCGGTCCCGAAAAAAAAGGGTATGCTGTTGACTGTTGATAAATCAAGCTTCGGATCTGCGCATGAGGCAGTACCTAAGCCTTCACGCATGGCAAAAGATATTAATAAGGGGCTCACAAATTACTAATATCATTGAAGATGCGTTTCAAGCTTCGGCATTTGTCTACCGCCACCTCGATGCTCCATATATTCTCGAAGTCCGGGATGACGTTTAGATATAATGTTGAGCCGGGGCACCTGGTTCATCCAGTAAAAGCGGGTTGCAGAAGGATACAAGTCGTCTTAGTACTTCCGTGCATTGAATTCCAGAACATACGTTGAACTTGGAAAGAAGGCTCTAACCCAACCACATATCAAGAATATCTGTTTTCCTCAAATTGGTTAGTGATACAATAATCAGATACTTTTCTTGACAATCCAACAAGACCTTTGTCTCCTTCTTCTTACAATCAAGTGTTCTTACGCAGACATATAGTAATGGTATGCGTATCGTCCAAAATATGTTCTCAGATAGTTCGGAGGTTTCGGACATTTTTCTTCTGATCTCGGCACTTCTTTTTGGAGCGAAAGAAATCATGCTTGATCCGAAATAGGCTATTTACGTCTCTGCAACGCACAGTTAGTGTACGCGTAGACAAACGCGCAACATGTATATTCAATGTTCTTGGCATCCAACCTCTTTCATATCGATGGCCGACAGGAACTTTGAGCAACCAGGCAGAACCGAAGCCGAGGTCAAGCAGTATGGATGCCATACATGTTGAGCATGGATTTATCAGGTATAATTTTCACATAGAGATAATTCCAATAGAGAGTATTTGTACTCTATAAGTGTCTTTGGTACGATCCTTGGTACTAGAGACGAAAACACTTGTTCAACGCTCTTGGTTCGGGAAGGCATTTTAGTCGGTAAATCATCTGAATGTGTTTGAGTATGATTAAGCAATCGCTTGGCATTCTGACTTGTAAGACTTGAAGAGAATAAGATGAGGATTCCTTTCTTATCCAGACACCTTCATCGACTTCTTGCCATGAAGATATGAGAGCGAAATTAACTCCTCAAATATGAGTATTCGAAAAATACTTTTCATTCACTTATTCAATATGCAAAGAGAACTAGTCTAGTGCGGACTAGCTCTCAACACGTCTCAGACACTTTGGACGTCAGAATTTATGTTCCATTTTTACTGAACTCGAGTTCGCAGATACGTTTTGATATTTCAATGGGATGATCTGATCTTATCAGCTGTAATGGATCACAAACGATACCATGTAAGAAAACTTGAGATGGAATACTTCAGACAATATTTCATGTTTCAAAACCATCTGATGATTACACACTCATCCCCATGAATATTCTCGAAACCAATAAACAGGAACATTTGAGAACTAAGAACCTAGAAGTTCGAATCAAAAATAATCGGGTATCTTTGGTGCATAAACCGTAAATCACAGAACCCAAACACCAACCCACATCTTCCTCGATGTCCATTCTCCGTATCTCTGTCCGGCCTTAAATCTACCTTCATATTTTGAAACATCGCTCATCCTCATATTCCCTACGCTCCAAATGCCCAGTCTTATGAAAAATTACTTTTCGTTTTCTTCTTCCAATTCCTCCCTAACAATTTTGTCTTTTGTATCTTCTCCGTCTAGAGTGTGCGTAGTATCTGTGACTACAAGTTCACCATTTTCTCCCCAGCCCGAATTACTTCGACTTAATCTTCCGGTAGAGCCTGTAGGATCGCGCGGACTAGCTAGTGGGCTTCCTGGAGCAGCCATGCCACCGATACTTCCAGAGATGCTGTTTGTCCTGCCATGACCTAATAACCCACTTTTCACACTTCCACCATCATTTGCCAAAGATTGTTTGTTGGCGTAATAACTATTCCTTTCACTTGGTAAAGCTGGAGCCACACCTGTCAAAGAGTAAATGCTAGCTCTCTCATTTGCGATAGGGCGTGGTTGATATAGACCAGTTGGCGATGTGATTGTAGAACCGTCAATTGTAGCACTCAAAACACTCAATGGTAGACTTTCGCGACTGCCACCAAACACCGAAGATGGCGCCAAAGCACGAACAGATGCATCAGTATCCATAGATCGCCTTCGTCTGCGCTTAGAAGATGAGGCCAAAGTCAAGATAGATGCGTTATCTGTAAGGAGATTGTTTGCTGTAGCTGTATTGTATGTTGCAGGGTGACCTCCACTACCTTGTGGGGCCAAATGTGCGGGTAAGGCTGTGGCTGGTGGGGAGGTAGGAAATTGATGTGTGAATTGAATACCTTGTGTGTTATTCGAGGCATGATTGTGCGAAACAGTAGTGCCAGGAGCTCCAGCAGAATGAATCGTTGTAAGAGTTGTAGTCAAAGATCTGACAGATGGTGCCGGGGAAGAAAATGTGCTATCAGCACCTCTACCAGTGCTAACCCCGCATCCAATTGTAGCATTTGTAGCCTCGCCTGAGGATGGCGCATGGGATGCTGCAATGTCTGATCTTGCAACATCGTGTTCCTCGCCCGTTGTAGGAGCTACTGATTTGTTTCCAATTGTTGGCGGTGGATGTCCATCCTCAGAATATTGAGTTGATCTTCGACTTCTTTCCAACGATGACGTGCTGACTGAGTTACCGGTTGGTACGGTTGAAAATGACAAATGTCGATCGCGAGAGGCAGGCGCTGCCGCAGTACCATTTATGCGACCGGATTCTGGATATGGGTTGTTATTCTTCGAAGGAGATTGTTTCTTTAAGCTCGCCTTTGTTTGTTGACCATTTCGTTTCCCATTAGTGGTTTGATTGGAATTTGCAGTTGAAGAGCCACTTTTGAAATTAGTGAACTTTTTCATCCATGTTGTAAATGGTCTGCGACGTCCTCCTACTTGTTCGGAACGGTCTGGCATATCAGTTAGTTGATGATAATTTGAAAATAAGAGCGAGGCAAAAGTGAGAGGATATGTTATTGCACGATCAACTAAAAGTATGATCGTGATGAATGAATTATGAGGTTGGGAACGGAAATGGAACTGTAATGTGGCTTATACCATGTTGTTGTGAGTTTGGAGGAGATTGTTGTTGCTGTGCTAACTCCGTGGCCGCCATTGTGCGAAACTCAAGTGTTTGGCTTGGCTCGGAGCGGTGTTATGCGGAGAGGATATAGAAAGCGTAGAAAGGATATGAAGATTGGGAATTGAAGAATGGATGGGAGATATTTGATTGTAGATTCCAAATGGCCGGTTTATCGTGGTTTGATGTGTTATCTCGGTATTTCCCTTTGCTTTGCTTTGCTTTGCTTTGCCTTTTTTCTCTCGGCAGATAAGAAAGAAAGAAGAAATAATAGTAATAGGACACCAAAATTCTCTCTTAATAAGAAAAATGGGAATTCAGATGTAATTTGGTACCTTTATCTTTGGCACAATGATAAGAAGAAAAGAAGAAGTTCAGACGACGACGATGAATTGGTTTGAATGGAAATTCGCTGGTTCATTCTAATGACCATCACTCTAGCCAAGGTCTCTCTTCTCTAGTGCCAAAAACCCTTGGTGCTTGTTTGGTGCTTGATTTGATCGATCAATCAATCGAGCCAATCAATCGATTGAATGCTCTATTACATAAGCTGCAGCTTACCCTTCGGATGATTCACATCTAAACCTCCGACCGTCATAATTACTACTGCGTGCTAGCTAATCTAGCCCAGGCTTAGTGTCAGATTGAGGTCTGATCATGTGATTTATAAACGGATTGCTTAACATTGATTTGTCATCTACTCGAGTAGTTCTGATGCTTCAACATCGAAAGTTGAAAGTTTTTCATTTATACTTCACTGGTATATATCTGAACAACTGTGGTTGCGATACCCCCATATATGTAAGGTTTTCAACGTGGATGACTTTTTCTTCCTACGATGAAATTATCCTTACAGTACTAATCATTCACATGATTTTGCTAGATGGCTCTTGCTCATTCTGCTCATTCGACTCTTTCCTACAGAGCAATATGATTTCAACCACATAAATCGTGTGTGGTATCTAATTTGTTTATCTGTCCATACTCACATTAAATGACCTGCTCATTGCTTTCATTATGTCTATACAACTATTGCCTTCAGATGTAATAGCACAAATAAAATCCTCTTCAACCATTACCAGCCTTAACGGTGTCATTTTTGAGCTTGTTAAGAATTGTTTGGATGCTTGTTGCTCCAGGATTGATATCGATGTAGATTATAGCCGTGGAAGTTGTACAGTAGAAGACAATGGACTTGGTATATTGCCATCAGAATTCGGGGAGAATGGAGGCTTGGGAAAGCTCTATCGTATGTTATCACATACTGTCTGATGCATCCAGAAATATAACTCACCTATGCCAGATTCTTCGAAGCTAAACGCCTCGAATCCAACTCATGGGGGCTACGGAACGTTTATTGCTTCATTATCTGCTTTATCCTTACTCTCAATCACTTCGCATCATCACCTGCACCACTCGCACAATTCAATTAATATGCATAGATCCGAAATTGTATCACGTCAAACCCCAGCCTCCGATCAACATCATCTTGCTCCTTTTGAACACGGTACACGTGTTACTGTCCGAAATTTGTTCGGCAATATGCCAGTACGCGTAAAGCAGAGAGCGATTGCTTCTGGAAATCGGCAGGTTATTGCTCAGATGTGGGATGATTTACGTAAAGACATTGTCTCGCTCCTGCTCGCATGGCCAAAAGATATCTCGGTGTCTATAAAGGAAAACGGTACAGACCAGAAAATTACCATCCGAAGGTCTCTGGCAACATCTGAATGGCGCCCAGTTGGAAGTGTTGATCTGTTCAATACTTGTAGTATACTCTCCAAAGCCTCATATATCGCAATTGATGAAAAGTCGTTCTGGATACCTGTGGGTGGTTCTACGTCAAGCTTGATTGTCAATGGCGCGATTTCTCTGGTCCCAAATGCAACCAAACACATCCAGTTTCTAGCATTTGGGATAGAACCTTTGATTTCTCAAGACAATTGCAATTTTCTTTACGAAGAAATTAATCGGTGGTTTCTTAATTCTTCGTTCGGAAATCAGGAAGAGGCAAATGAGCTTGATGAAATTGAATTGGAAAGGAGATCCAAGGATCGAAGGTATAAGGGTGATAGTTACACCAACAAAGAGCTCAAAGGTGGGAGGAAGAGTGTTGATCGATGGCCAATGTTTTACATCAATGTTCACCAAGTCGATCCATTAAAGCATGCAAGAGTGAAAGTTGACGACGTGCTAGACGAGAAGCGGAATACTCTTGACAAGACTCTGGATTTTTTGCAGGCGATTATTGTAGAATTCTTGACCAAGAATCATTTCCGGCCAAAACTGGCACGTGGAAATCGCACTAAGAGATTAGGATTAGCGACTTCATTGACACATTCAGAAATTCTGGAGCAAAGTGGACCAAGTAAGACCAAGCAATCTTGTCAAGATATGAACACTTTCTCAACTACGCCGGAGTCTTCCAATAATGGCGACGAGAATTACAGCCAAAAAAGAGCAAGAATAGACACTCTGGGAACGAAAGTAAAGCTTCCCTCTTTTTGTCAGTCGCATTTCGCGTTTGATTCCCCCTTTGAGTCTTGGTCAAAAATCAAAACAGGGATTGAACAATCACATAGAAAGTTTATAGATACGCTAGAAAGCTTAAGTACACTGGCACAAGTTAGCTCGAAGGTGGAGGTGCGACCAGCAACACCTTTGATTTCCAAATCAGGACAATTGATTCGATGTCCTTTCGAAGAAAGTCAAGCACCAATCTCCAAAGTAACACCGTTCACTAATAAAGTGCAAGAATCAGATGCAAGTGGAGATGAATTGGCTGTATGGGTCAATCCTGTAAACAAGGTCAAATCTCTAGTAAACAGGCGAACGGGCCTTGTGGTATCTGAAAAGAAAGAGGACAGAAAGAACGAGAAACAGCTCATTTCCAATTCATCTTCTCGTTTGACTGTGGCCAAAAAACCTCTCACAAGCGATAAGCAACCAATTTCATGGATCGATGACATTCTGAATAGGTGGGAGAATCCAGTTTTCGCTCCTGCTGAACCCTCAATACCTCAGGTATCGATCGATGGGTTAGATCTGGAGACACAAGAAATTATACATGGTCGTCATCAACACTGTTCACAAGCTGAAATCGAGAAGGCATTTAAAGAAACTTCATCAGGACTTCATGGGCGCATTTCAAAAGATGTTTTACTAGATGCAGAGATCATCTCACAAGTAGATAAAAAGTTTATTCTAGCCAATCTTCAAAGAAGATCAATGGCTGGAGAAGATTCGGGTTCTCTTCTTGTGATTATCGATCAGCACGCAGCGGACGAACGAATTCGAATAGAATCTCTTTTGTCTGATTTTCTTACACCCCCCACAGTCTCAATTATTCCCGCCTCAGCATCAGTATTCACTACTCCTCTTGAGAAGCCCCTTAGCTTTGATATCTCAACAAAAGATTCTCAACTTTTTCGTACCTACATAAATCATTTCTCCTATTGGGGAATCATTTATTTTGTTTCGTCAACGGCTGCCACTATCACCGTCCGATATCTTCCACCTTTGATAACGGCAAGACTTGTCGCAAATCCAAACTTACTCCTTTATATTCTCCGTACAGAGCTTTACTCATATCATGAGAATCCAATGTCGCATCCTACCATCACCCCAGCATCCACTTGGATTGATAGGATCGCTCATATCCCAAAGAGCATCTTGGAGCTGCTGAATAGCAGAGCTTGTAGGACCGCAATTATGTTTAATGATGAACTTGGTATCGATGAGTGCAGGGAGTTAGTCAGAAGGCTGGCAAATTGCAAGTTCCCTTTCATGTGTGCACACGGGCGGGTGAGCATGGTACCACTCGGGGAACTTGAGATGATGACAAAAGTGAGACGAGGTGGTGATCATTCATATTCAGTACGGTTTGATCAGGGAAACAAAACTGAGAGCAGTGATGGGGCGTTTGGTACTGAATGGGGAAAATGGATGAGCCAGCGAAGAAAGAAATAGTAGGAAAGAAAAAGTTCACCCAAACAGTGAATTTCAGGTGTCTCATTTCGATGGCCGGAAATACTTTATCCGAGCTGGAAAATGCGCGCTAAGCTTTTCAAACTTACTCAGAAGCTCGGAAATCTCAAGCGCTCGTTGATACAACAACAACCGCATCACAATTACAACCACAACTTCAACTGCGACTGCGACTGCGACTACAGCACCACTGCAATTTCCAGTGCAACGAAATGGAAAACCAGGAGCATCCTTTCGTTTTCGAAGACGGCGATGTACGAGCTAAAGCTAACTATGGTGGACAAATAATCACTTTCAAATTATCCTCTCATGCGCTTTGCTTCGCCAGCGCAGTTTGAAAGAAATTTGTGTTTCCTCCATTCCCTCTTCTATCTTCACTCATAAATGAAGAAGAGCCAAATTCGAAGAAAGCTTGCGCGGTTCCCGAAGAGCCATTTCCCGACATCGAGTTGGATTTTACAGAAGATAGCCCAGAAGCTTTGTTGATACTTCTGCAGATTGCGCATCTGAAATTTCCGAGTATCCCTGCACAATTGTCGTACGACGTTCTATAACACATTGCCATCCTCTGCGATCAGTACGATTGTAAAAGTCTGGTCAAACCATGGATTCAGGGTTGGTTGAAAGATGAGGGCACAGAGGCGCATTTACCACACCAAGAAAAATGGTTATGGATTGCTTATTACTTCGGGAGAAAGGACATATGCTTCCATATTGTGGGCGAAAACACATGCTGGTCACGTGACCATGTTGTAGCTAGTATTTATAGGCCTTCTTCGTGTAGCTTAGAAAAAGATAGTCTGTTCCTACCTACCTATTATCCCCCCTACGTGTTAAGTGAGTGCTGTTTAGAGCCTCCCATCCCTCTCCTCCGCCGGAGGCGCTACGTTGACAGTGACATTTCTACGGTATATGCGAAGGCTTACTCTATGACCCTACCACCTTCTACTCTTTTACAATATGATGAAAATCCTGGCACTGCGACTAACCGTCGACAATGATGGGAAATGTATGCTGATGGATTGGCCAGTTTACCGCGAATATATCGCCTGCAACAGCAAACTCTACCCATTGGGCCTGGAAGGGAGTCCATTACCTCCTGAAATCAAAGGTTGACCTTACTCTGTAGTGGCTGTGAAATTCTATAATAGGTATACTAGGCAACTAAATTGAAATCAGGATCAGGCCATTAGACCTACTCCGCCACTAAACCTAGAATTAGACCAGGTG